>CAODLS012229470.1:0-18515 GCA_948243855.1 Flueggea neowawraea | reverse complement strand
GTGGATAGAAAATCTTCATTGGAAGTGTAAATAATAAATGAATAACATCATGCAATATTACTTGTTCATTGCCATCAATAAACAGTGAAATGTCACCAAATCACGTCTCAAAATTTGAATTTGCCTTTTACGTGCAGCCATTGAGTCAAAAGTAGAAATATCTAAGGTTATTACATTCATGCTTTCATAAAAAATGGCAATGGAAGAAAGGCCAAAGTTTACCTATGTAAGATTAAGTGATTCACTTCCACTCATTGTACCTCCAATTCACACTAATGTGTGGATGCAGTCACACCATACAAAAGTCAACTCAGGCATATAGTAAACAGAAATGGAACCCTCACCTATGACCAATGACAAAACGAATGATAATAACCTTATCTTCTTCCAACCTCTTCCTTTTGTCACCTGGTTTCCACCCTTTTCAGAACAATTAATTCATCAAACTAAACAGTAAGCTAAGAAGCAACAAGAACAAAGTAACTTGTGAGTAAAACCGCAGAGATCAAGACACGAACCTTTGAGACGTCCATGTTGCTCATACTGAATCTCTTCTTTTTCGACTGCTAAAAGCATTATTAATTCCAACGACCATCAAACTAGTAACAAAAAAGTGGATTCGGCTGGAGATTCTATTTTCTTCTTTTCAGCTACGATTGCAGTCTGACCTGCTTTTCTTGTCTCGTTCTGCATTTAAACACAAGTCTTAAACACAAGTCAGAATTATCTGCAAATCATTGCTACAAAAGGAAATCGAAATAATTGTAAATGATAAAGGCTAGCGTATTTTTAACATTCATTACCCTCCTAAATCAGTACCACACAAACCATAGTAAATCTTTCACATAAGAAAGACCAACATACTGTAGAATTCCTTAGCAATAGATAAGAATATTTTATGTGTTTGTTCAGAGATCACCGGAACAAAGCCCAAGAAATTCTAATTGACTAAACAAAAATCATCAAATTGAAATGTCCAATAAACAAAATCAACATATGAATATTAATTACCTTCATCGTTAAGAGACCAAGATCTCTGAATTTCAAGACCAGTATGTAGAAATCGTCGTTGGTCAGCGGCGCAATTAAGATGAGACGGTGAAGAGAAACAAAGGGGCGTCATTGGTGACCTGAAGAGAAGGAACTTCCGCTGTTAAAATCGAGCCGTTCAGGTCGGAAGGGGAAAGAAGCAAAGGACGACGGCGTCTGTGAGGCGAAGGAAAACGCAAAAGAGAAGAAGAAAGTTCATAAATAAAACCGGCCTAAAATAAAAAAAACCCAGAAATAAAATAACGTAAAAATTAATAACGCAGAGAAGAAGAAAGTTCGTAAATCAAACGGGCCTCAAATATATAAAAACAAAAACCAGATATAAAATAACGCAAAAATTATCTTACGCCAAAAGGTTCGAAATTTACAGTAGCAGTCCTGAACAAAAACAACAGATGAATGAAACAATTTTCTCGCCATTTAGCAACTCTGAATGAAATAGAATTGCATCGTCGACAACGATGAAGTATTATTCAACAAACACTGAAAATAGTTTACAGGAAAAAAATAAAACAACATCTGGGAAAAAAAAGAAAAGCAAGGAGAGGAAAAACATACCTGAAGCATGGAGGTTGTGAAACAGTCAAGGCGGATGCATATATGCGGTTGAAAATGGATTGAATTTGAATGTTCAAAAAAATTCCGGATTAAGTGATTTAGTGCACTGATTCAGTTGAGAAGCAAACGGAAGCAAAAGCGTCCATAATGGAAAAACAACCGTAAATTAAATCAAACATATTTTTTTAAAAAATAAATTGTGAAAATAACGTACTAAGTGAAAGTTAATGTATATCGTTTTAATATTATAACTAGTGTAAAACTTTGGTCGATACTCCAAATATTATTAATATTTTTTATTTTTTTTAAAATATATATAATTTTATAATTTAAATTTTAAAATTAAAATAATATAATTGTGAATATTACATTAAATTTTAAATTTTTTAATATAGTTTGTAAAATTCAATCTTTTAAACATAATTTGAAGAATTTTTTTTGTAATATATCAAAATTTTCAATACATAACTACTTTTAACTCTTGAAATCGCTCGGAGTAAAAACGAATTGAGATAATTATAAATCAATATGCTCTAATATTCTCTTATTCTTTGCGATTTGAACTCTTGGTGTATTAAACGATAAATGCTTTATTATTGCTATATAAGCATATGAATAGCAAGAGGTATATTCAAATACCAAATAATGATACAAATTAAATACCCATAATTGTGGTATGGAGCATCTAATACATAAGACTAATTCAATATTTGCTCCAATCATTAACCAAATATTATGAGACTTTCTCTCATAGTTTATATAATCATTTAAAAATTAGAATAATGATTTAAATTAATATAAAATATTTAAAAAAATAGTATTAAAAATATATTATTGTTAAGTTAACTTTATTTAAAAAATACTAAATTAAATATAATAGAGTTGATCAAAAACTTAGATTTAATAAATCAAAATTACTCACATTATTGTAATTGAAAACAATAACATTTATAATTATCTTTTACCCTTGAAATTTGTTAACATATCTTCGTCAATCTTTCAATTTTTTTATTATATTTTTAAATCCCTTAGCTTCGATAACTAATATTTTAATAACCAATTTAACGAATATTACTAATGAACTCCACATCAAACTAAAACAATATGAATGATTATCATTTTGATCTTTTGTATATAATTTTTTGGATATGTTTAATAATAATTTTTGCTGAGATTGAAGACTTAAAACATAATAAAAAAACTTAAGTGACTTAATTAATATAACGTATCAAGAAAATGACCAAACGATATATTAAACCAATTATTATTTGTTGCACAATCGATAAAATTTTACATTGTGAAGGAATAATTATTAAAAAATATTAATAAAGCAAAAAGTTGATCTTCTATAAATTAAAATTATTCATTTATCTCTAATTAAAATATTAACAAATTCAGTAATCTAAACACACTTTACAATGACAATCAATATGATTGTGAATTATTAGTTCATAATATTAATTCTAGAAATTACACTTATTTATGATAATTAATTTTTAAAAAAATTTGATAGATCAAAATTAATAAAAAATGTCGATATATATGATCAGATAAAACAATAGCAGTAATATGAAAAATAATATATATTTTTAAAAAAAATATATATTATTATGGTGAATATTAAATAATATATATATATAGTATTTATTTTTAAAATGTGCAATAAAAATTTATTTTAAAAAAATAGATTTATTTTTATATTTTAAATTTTTATTGTATATTTTATTAATTATCATATAAATTAATTAATTAATATAAAAGTCTAATGTAAATATATTAATTATTATTTTTATAATATATTTTTGTATAATACATGTTATGTTAATAAGACACCAAATATTTTTTATTTAGATTGATATATGTCAATATTTTAACATATTTATTTTGTTTTATATTGATATATAGGTATACATTGTTTTTGGAAAAAAAAAGTCATTGGTGTTTTAATCCTACGGCTGTGATTAACCCATAATCCTCTACATATACTCCTCTAAAACCCTGCTACCAACTTCTCCTAACTACACTTGTCCATCTCTCTTCACTCTTCAGATCTAGAACCTTAAGTCATGGCTATCACCATCGTCTCCGTCAAAGCCAGACAGATCTTCGACAGCCGTGGCAATCCAACGGTTGAGGTTCGTCCTTGTATCCCAATCTCTTAAACAATAGGTGTCGATACTCTCGAGGTATCGGTACTGTGAGTGACTTACTCGTATAGATCTGTAGATTTCATTTCGGAGCTTTTGTTAGTGACGAAAGGAAGCTTTTGGTTGATTGGTTCGAATTGATGATGATTTCAGGCTGACGTCAAGACCTCCGATGGACACGTCGCGAGAGCTGCTGTTCCGAGTGGTGCCTCCACTGGTATGTCGTGTTCGTTCTTTTGCTTCATTGATTATTATGTTATGCGTGATTTAGTTGAGAATTGGTTGTGTAGTTTATGAGAACTGTTCTGTTGTTTTTAGGAATCTACGAGGCTCTTGAATTGAGGGACGGGGGATCTGATTACCTCGGAAAAGGTGTTTCCAAGGTGAAGTACTTTGTTCTTTTATCGTTGTAATGGTTAAGTCAGTCATGGTGGTGTCTGATTTTGTTCTGTTTTAACTTGATCTATCTGTTGTTTGTTTCTAGGCTGTTGGGAATGTGAACTCAATTATCGGCCCTGCATTGGTTGGCAAGGTTTGTTGCTAGTTGATCATCTATTCATTTTTTTCAGTTCAATTTGAACTGTTGATTATTACTACTCAATCTTAGGGAAGGAAAGTTGTGTATGTCAACAATATGATTTTGTTGCTGTAAGCATGAGCATTTCTCATATTGTGTGTTTTTTTGCAGGACCCAACTGAGCAGACTGCTATTGACAACTTCATGGTTCATCACCTTGATGGGACTCAAAATGAGTGGGGCTGGTGCAAACAGAAGGTACTACGTCTGTAATAGTTTACTATCGTTTGCTCTTCTTGTTTCTGAAGAAGCTTTACTGACTTTTCTATCTTTTTTTTGGATTTTTTTTCTGTCTTGTACAGCTTGGAGCAAATGCCATTTTGGCAGTCTCCCTTGCAGTTTGCAAGGCTGGTGCTCATGTCAAGGGAATTCCACTTTACAAGGTAGGATCTTGCTGTCTTTTGACTCCTTGTTGTTTTGTTTTGAGTAGATTGTTCAATGAGTGGTTGGGCATAAGAAGAGGATAATTGTTTCCAGCCTCATTAATATCAAGCTTTATATGATTAGTGTCTGTGATAAGTTGCCATACTGGGTTTCTTAGTCTTTCATTTTTTATATATATTTTAAAATACTTAAATAGAGTTTCTCTAACATCACTGCCCCATTTGAATCCAGCACATCGCCAACCTTGCTGGTAACAAGAACTTGGTGTTGCCAGTTCCTGCATTTAATGTCATCAATGGTGGTTCCCATGCTGGAAACAAACTTGCTATGCAGGCATGCTTCTTGAGGCTTTGTTGGATTTTCTTTAAGCCTTTAAGGATTTTTTGGTTCTAAATTTTTTGTGTTCTATGTCTTCAGGAGTTCATGATCCTTCCTGTGGGAGCTTCATCTTTTAAAGAGGCCATGAAGATGGGTGCTGAAGTATATCATCACTTGAAGGTGCACCAATCGCTTTCCTGCTTCTTATGGACATCTACGCTAAGCTCTTGTGATAATTCTTGTATTTTATTCAACAGTAGAAGCATATTGATGACAGTATTGTTACCATGCCATAGCCGATGTACTATTGGTTTTAAGCTTGACTAGATGGTTTTAGGTGACCTATATTTATTAAATGTTATTTTAAATTGGTTGGCACCTTCTGAAAGCAAATACAACTGGCTTATTATGCTTTTTTGTAAAGAACATGGGCATATTATCCATTTAAGTTGCCATAAATGGAACTTTTGCTATTTTTTTGAATTGGTATGCCCCATTAATTAGATTTTTTTACTTTCCAGTCTGTAATTAAAAAGAAGTACGGCCAGGATGCAACAAATGTTGGTGATGAAGGTGGCTTTGCTCCTAACATTCAGGTTGGATTGTATAACCTGTCATTGTTTTGCTTTCTGATTTTGGTTACTAGTTTGCTTACCTTTTCCTGTTTGGAACATTCTTAGGAAAACAAGGAAGGACTTGAACTGCTCAAGACTGCAATTGCTAAAGCTGGTTACACAGGAAAAGTAAGCTCCATCTTTAATCTCTATTCATCCCCTGTATAATTATTTACATATATTTAGATGGAAAGCAAGTATAAATTCACTCTATTTCTGCTTTTGTTTAGGTTGTTATTGGAATGGACGTTGCTGCTTCTGAGTTCTACAGTGATAAAGATAAAACCTATGACCTTAACTTCAAAGAAGAGGTGAGTGTTTGAGAAATGCTAGCAACATATGTTGTTCAGGTGAACCAAAAGAATTCTATGTATATCTTCAAATATAACATTTACCCTGACTTTGTTATTTGGTATTTTGCTATCTGCAGAACAATGACGGTTCCCACAAGATCTCAGGTGATGCTCTCAAGGATCTCTACAAGTCTTTTGTGGCCGATTACCCCATTGTATCAATTGAAGACCCATTTGACCAAGATGACTGGACTCACTACGCTAAGCTAGCTGCTGAAATTGGAGAGAAAGTACAAATTGTGGGAGATGATCTGTTGGTCACAAATCCCAAGGTTAGCTTTCTTATTAGTCTTAGTTTTAGTAGAAATAAAACTGCTGTGCAAGTGCAACATTTTCTTTATCAAACAGTTGAAGAAATTGGCCTTTTGATATCTACTCATATTGCTCTTGTTCACAGAGGGTTGAGAAGGCCATTAAAGACAAGGCTTGCAATGCTTTCCTCCTCAAGGTATAATGGCAGCCGTTAAGATAATTCTCAGTTTTGTTGAAATGATGCGGCTATTTCTTCTGTCTGGAAACAGGTTAACCAAATCGGATCAGTAACAGAGAGCATTGAAGCAGTCAGGATGTCCAAGCATGCTGGATGGGGAGTGATGGCTAGCCACCACAGTGGTGAAACCGAGGACACATTCATTGCTGATCTTTCAGTTGGTTTAGCCACGGTATTTGACTTCTCTAAAATGTGAAAGTATTGCCGCATTTCACAGTGGTCTTAAATTAAATACATTTCCCTCATGCGTTGATTTTCTTTTACAGGGGCAGATCAAGACTGCAGCACCATGCAGGTCTGAGTGTTGTGCAAAATACAACCAGGTTGGTTTCTTTTGTACCTTCTCTTGTTTTCATTCAGACTTGCTGGAAAATATCCAGCGAAATATATCAGCAAAAATCTGACGTCTGTTTGTGAATGTGTAGCTCCTACGTATTGAGGAAGAGCTTGGTTCGGAAGCTGTGTATGCTGGAGCTAACTTCAGGAGACCCGTTGAGCCATATTAGAGTCCCTAAAGTGCTGATGATGCGGGATCCAGGTAGCGGAAATTAAACGAGGCCAAAATAAGTTTTTATGTAGACCGAGTTAATATGTTCCATTTAAAATAAATTTTGACAGCAGGTTTTGGGTGTAACCATTGTGATATTATTAAGTGGTTTTACTTGGCTGTTTGGGATGGAATGTCTTCGGACAATAGCTTTTTGTATCTAGTTCAAAACTTTTTAAGCGGCAAGTTGCTTGATATCCAGCATTCATGGGTCCTAATTTGTTTTCTTTTTTCCTTGAAAATGATTTATACTGAATAATTTAAGTAGATGAATTACATTTCGATTGCATATGTCAATACATTTGGATTTTAAGGATAAGAAATCACCACAATTTCCTCTAAAATGCATGCTGACCTACTTGTCTAGAGAAGAAGAGGTTTTCCAAATATTGACTTGTCGTTTTATCTGAACTTGTTTACATCATAAATGCAGACCATCTTGTTTTAAGTATCAGATTGCCAAATGTTTTTAAGTGGCAAGTAGAACCATGATAGCCTACAGAGTTGAGAGTACAGGTTATACAGTTTCAAATGAAACTACACCTTTCTTTGTGTCGCATGACGAGTAAAGATTAACTTGTCAATATTAGACGGCCCGTCGTCCCTTACCCTCGATTGGTCGTCCATGATCACGATCAGCTGTCCCCTTAACCTCCAGTTTGTGCCATGTGTAATTTTCTCACTTTTTCAAATTTTTAGTTATTTCATTAATTTAATTTAACGCTGATTACCACGGTTTACATATCGCTATTTCTTCTTCAAACCCATCTCTCTTCAACTGCTTCTCTCCCAAAACCGTCTCTCTATCTCTCATCCTCTTCAAACCCGTCTCTCTTCAACTGTTTCTCTCCCAAAACCGTCTCTCTATCTCGCTTTGCTTAAACGAGCTAAGGTGGGTGAACATGCTCTATATTGAAAATGATGAGTTGTGTGCTCTCTGATCTTGAGTTTTGAGTTTGTGATGAGATTTGGCATCTGGGTTTGGCTCTAATCAGTGGGTTCGATCAGATCCTGGACTTAACGTCCTTCAAGTATCATGCTGTATAAGGCCATGTTCAATTTTTTAGAAATTGGATTAGTGTGAATCTTTGAATTGCGTTTTTTTGTGAATTCAGGTATAACTTCGTTTTTTCTATTCTAATTCTCTTCCGTCTCCTCCAATCATGATGTGTTCGAGAAAATGTCATGTAAGAGGTCGTCATAGAACAATGACAACAACTGGCAACAGTTGTTTTTCTTTCTGGTACTAATCAAGATCCTTCTTCTGTTTTTTTTTTTTAATTCCCATCTTAAATTCTTTTACAATTGCTTATAGGATGTGTACAATTGAGTAGGGAAATCAAAGTTTTAGTTTTCGAGTATATTCGCATTATTTTTCGCACAATTGAAAGTCATAATTTGTCCATTGTTGTATATAGAATTGTTTTTTTTAAATAGTTTCTTCAATTTCTAATTCTTGCATTTCACAAAAACCACAGTTCATGGTAGGCAGGTTTGCATTATCATCTGTTTGTTCTGTCAAAGTCCTCATTTCTTTAGTTAATACAGTGATTAATTTTGTGTATGGTAGTCATTACAATTCTTCGTTCTACAGTCCCAAAAAAAAATATTTGTTCTGCTAATATAATTAGCAAAAAAAAACACAAAATTAATCGCTGTAAACTTGGCCTTTTCTCTCAGGTACTAGACATCTGGCATATTGGAAACTGTGTTGAGGCAAGGGGTGCTTGGTGAAATGACACTGAAGAAGAATCACCTAAGTGCGTGCTTATGTCTTCAAAACCATTAATGTATGATGGAAATATCTAACAATTTGTGAAATTTTGCACATTTGGATTGGATTTCAGAACCTTGCTACAGACGAGCCAAGTTTTCTTCTCATTTTTGGTTCAAAAATTTGTCTTTGTAAAATTTGGACCTTTATCGAATCCCAGTATTGAATTTTGCATCTTTCATGTCTCTGGTCTGTTGTTCCAGGCTTGGTTGATTTCAGATTGGTTTAATAAATTTATTGATGGAGGATCTGTTGTCTTTTGTATCAGACTAGAAACATGAAAGATACTTTAAAAAAGTATGAAGATATCTCCAACAACTCAGCATTCTGATATCTCTTTGTTTCCGTATATTCTGTCTGGTCTCAGGACAACAACAAAAACATACATTGCAGTTAACTTCACAAGTCAGTCACTTATTTCACCAAACACATTTTATCATGTCATAATTCCACTCCTTTTCCTTGCATTGTTAATCTTTTAGATGTTCAAACTCAAAATTGATAAGTGCGTCTTCGCAGATGGCATGTTCAAATGAATGTATAAATGGCAAGCAATACCATGTTGCTGATAAGGACTCATGCAGTAGGTGAGGAAATTGGTTTATCAGTAATCACTCTTCAAGTTTTTATTAATTTTTATTTTATAATAGCAGAACATGCAAGTCTTCGAAGACTGTATATGACAGGTTACAACCATGGATCCATTCAGCTATGGGATAACACGTATCATGTCCTCTCGCTTATTTGTGTTCTAAAAGGAGAGGTCAGATTTCATGCAAATTGGTTCCATTTGTTATTTTGCCTATATCCCTCTTTTTTGTGTGATTGTGTGCATATTGTAGGTACTATGTTTTAACTCATCTGTTTTGGCAACATCACAAAGATATTGACCAAGTTTTGCAGTTTAATTATTTCGTTTGGAATTCATTTGTTATCCGCTCTGTGTTACCAACTGATTACTGTTTTAAACAAGTACAGTCCAGCGAATTACGGGTGCAACAAACAACATGCTGCGGCGTGCGGGGAGTTTGTTGCCACCACCCTTGGATGATTACTACAACACTATTTCTGCTTCTGCACCTAAGCCAATTGTCAAAAATGTCTCAACTGTAAGGTTTTTCTTGGAAGACAAATGCTGATTTATTTTTCAACATGGGTCAGATTACATCTGTACATTTTCATCAAATGGACTGAATTTGTAGCGTGTATATATTTTTGGTTATAGCAGAATGCAGCAAGCACAGGCAAAGGTTCATTTCCAAATGGAAGTTCTGGTAAAACTGGTGCACTTCCAGCTGCAGCCTCATCGTATACCACTTGCTTTCGTGTAGTCAACATCTTATTATTTGCAAGTTAGTTGTCCTGAAATAAATGATATCATCCATGAAGGTTAATAGTTATTGTGAAAGTGAAAGTTTTTCACTTTTAGACCTGGCAGTTCACATTCCGATCACTGCACAGTTAAATCTCCTAGGAGCCATGGGATACAGCATAGATCTGAGCAATATGGAGAACCTCAAGGGGAGAAAACTTCTGTGTTTGTGAATGGGTTGTGTGCTTCTAGAGAGCATTACTGAATTTGGATCAGATCAGTCTTTAATATGAGGGATGAAGAACAACGCATTTGGATTTGCTTGATTTAGAAAAGAGTTAAGAACTGGTCATGTATTTTCATTGTAATATATGTTCACGTGCATATAAGATCTGGCATTTGCTCTCTTTGTTATGAAATATAAGAGGTTTTAAGTTTAATATATGGCTCTTATTTAGTGGATATCAATTTTTGTTTTTTGGAATTTTTTTTTGAAAATCTGCAATCAAATACGGAATGATCTTATTGTTTATGTATTGAATATAATCTTATTAATGAAGCGAGAGCTTTTTTCATATATAATAATAGTATTTCATGCAAAAATATGAAAAGCATCAATCTACAACAAATTTTAAGATAGGAATTAATTTCACATTCGATAAATAAAGTAAAATAAACTTAATATTTTAATATATTACAAGATTTATGAACTTAATGAACCTAATATTTTTCAACAAATCTCACATTTGCAATACTCACGCAACAGAGCATCGCCTGGGTTTTTAACTAATTATTTTCTAAAACAGTAAATTGACAGGCCGTAAGAAATTAGACGATAGGAAGTTATAGTTCCATGTCACATAAAAGCGCGAAGGAAAAATGTGCAGGCTGTGGGGTTCGAACCCACGCGTACTTATGTACAGAAGATCTTAAGTCTTCCCCCTTAACCTCTCGGGCAAACCTGCTTCCTGTTTATGTTTGCAAATTTATTATGAAGAATAAATAAACCACCGAAACCCTACAAAAGCTTTAGATAGATCGCAGTGGCAGAGAGAGGAATCGAAGAAGCAACATGGCGGAGCACTTAGCATCAATATTCGGGACAGAGAAGGACAGAGTGAACTGTCCGTTCTACTTCAAGATCGGAGCATGCCGCCACGGAGACCGGTGCTCCCGTCTCCACACAAAACCAACCATAAGCCCAACCCTAGTCCTCTCCAACATGTACCAGAGACCTGACATGTTGACTCCCAGCGTTGACCCCCAATCCCAGTCCCAATCCCTTGACCCTCGCAAGATCCAAGACCACTTCGAGGATTTCTACGAGGACCTGTTCGAAGAACTCAACAAGTATGGCCACATCCAGAGCCTCAACATCTGCGATAATCTCGCCGATCACATGGTCGGCAACGTCTATGTGCAGTTCACGGAGGAGGAGCATGCCGCTAATGCTGTTCGTAACCTCAGTGGCAGATTTTATGCAGGTTCTTATTTTCCTTTTTTTGATTTTGTTTTTCCATTGCTTTTTGTTTTCCCAATTTTAAGTGAAATTGATTGATGCATATTTGTTGGTATTGATTTTAGAGTATTGTTGGCAATTAGTGGTGTTAATAAGAGAATGTTTGTGATATTAGGGAGGCCCATTATTGTTGACTTCTCTCCTGTCACGGATTTTCGAGAAGCAACCTGCAGGCAGTATGAGGAAAATGTATGCAATCGAGGTGGTTACTGTAATTTCATGCATCTGAAGAAGATAAGCAGGTAGGTTTTAGGTTTAACTGTTTGGCCTTTTGTTGAATTGAACTGATCTTGATGTTGGTGATTGAATTTGGTTTTTGGGTTTTGATTATTAGGGATTTGAGGAGGAAGCTGTTTGGTAGAAGTAGGCATAGGCGCAGCCGTAGTAGAAGCCACAGTCCTCATCCGCACCGTGGTTATGATGATCGTTCACATGGAAGACATGGTTCTGGGAGAAGAGATGATGATAGGAATCATCGCCAAGATAGGAGCAGGAGGCCAAGAAGCCGTAGTCCTGGACGCAGGGGAGGGCGGAGCAGAAGCCCTGATGGCAGGAGTAAAAGGAGTCCTGGCAGAGAGAGTAGTGTTGAAAGAAGAGCTAGGATTGAGCAATGGAACAGGGAGAGGGAAGAGACCGAAACGGGTCAAGGAAACAACAACACTAACCCTGATAATGAGAAGAACAGCAATGGCTATGCTCAGAATGGAAGTCATTATGATGAACATCCTCATCATGAATAGTAGCTTGGTGCATACAGCTACTAGCCCTTGCAGAATCATCTGGTTTGTCCATCTACTATTTGATCCATTTTTCTTCATTGAAAAGTTTTTAAGCTTTCTTTTAATAGACCATGCAGAATCTAGCTCACTGCCAATTTCCACTCTGCAGGTGGAGTACAGGTTCCATGTGTTATGTTATGAAAATATTTTTTAGATCTCACCCTGTTTCCTTTTACAAATTAGAATCGAGAGGAAATTGGGATTGAACAAAAACTTCTTTTTAACTTCTTGTAAATACAATGAAATTTTATATTTTCTTTGCAAATTAAGGATGCAATTTTTTTCTTTGTTTAACAAGTTCAAACCTATTGTTTTCTATAGATGGTTTGCAGGACATATTTAATTTTTTCTTATGAAAAAGTACTTGCTCATGTCTTCCAAACTCCTCTTTGATTAATTGTGTTTTTGAAATTATTGGTTGGTTTTTTAAATTCTTCATTCTTAAAGATGACGGAGGATTATTTATCTGCTCAAGTTTAGCGTTTTACCTGTAGTCAATTGATTAGCACAGGCATGGGAATTAGAATGACCCTGTCTTTTTTGCTCTTGATGTCACTTTTGTGAAATTCATCTTACATGTTTACAAGTTATGCAGGATCAGCCTCAATTTTTTTCTGGCAGCTTAGCTTACCTTGATGTTTGAATACAGGTTGGCTGTTGTTAATGTACAGACCGTGTTGCAGGATTGCAGCGTTTCGTTAAGCACCTCAGTATATCTGAAATGATGATAGCAGCTGATATGATCTTATTACTAGTGGGGGAATTGATTCAGGTGGACTTTCCTGGATGTGAGAAACTGTTGTACTTTTGTTAGTCATGTGAAAGCTTTTTAAGTCTTTGGATATATCGTTATGGTTTGACCCTATGTCTAAGAGCTTCTGTTCTAGAGCATGCAGGTTTCCTCAATTCTAGTGTTCTATTACGTTCTAGAGCATGCAGGTTTTTTAAATTGTTAGTGTTCTATTTCTTCCTGAAAAAGACTGCGATAAATTGTTACTTGAGATTGTTGTGGTAAGTGTTTATGTTATAGTTATTGAAGCTATGATAAGTAAGACTTCTTGAGTAGACTAAAGGTGTTGGTCACTGTAACAGTATGACCATATAATATTCCAGCGTAGAAGAATTTGATGTGATGTTCTGTAGTTGTGTTGTGTTTCCCAAATCACAATGCAAAATCCAAAGGATAGCGTACACGATTCTTTAGGGTCTGTTTCACCCGGAAAGAATGGTCTTGTGCTATAACAAAATCTCATTGTTTTATTTTGGGCTGTTTTAAGGGATTATCGAGTTGTACATGACGCGCAAATCAATTTTCCAAGATCTCATGTTACTCGTCTTTTTAGAGCATTTTGAATTGCAAATTTTGGAAAATCCATTTCCAAATTTAAAGCTATGTGTAGTTCCAAAAATAGTTTTTTTGTTTTCTGTTTTCAATTTTAATTTTTAAAAACAGAAAATAATTAAAAATACGTTTATTTTTAAAAATTAAAAACAATTTTTTTATAGAAAACAAGATAGAAGAGCAAGTGTATCTTAGTATACATTGGATAAAGATTAAATACAAAATTTTGTTTTGCATTAATATTATTTCTCTTAACAATAAAAAATGTTCAAATCCTGGATTTTAATTTAGTTATATTTTGTTTATTTTTAATTTTTGTTTTTTCACGCAATGTTCATTTTTTATTTAAGAGGGTAGAATTTACAGATAAACTATACACTTATTTTATTTGGATAAAATTAACCATTGATCACTGAAATATCAATTATAATGAGGCTTTAGCGTCACTATTTTACAAAAGAATAATTTAGCGCACCCCCAAATATATGATTTTACATACAAATCTACATAAAATTTCATTTTATACATTTATTTGGCACTAAGCCCTATGTAAGTCTTCTTGAATTTATTTAAAGTATTTTAGAAAAATTACGGTTTAGTTGAATTTTTTTTATTTTTTATTTTCTATTTTTTTATTTTTATTTTCTAATTTTTTAAAAAATATATTTTTTTTTTTAAACTAAACAGACCCTATTTGTAGAAATTTACAAATATTTTCTTGCGTTTCACACGAGTTTAAACAAAAAAGTTATAGTTTCCGAAATCTCCAAAATGCACAGGTAGAGCGCTGTCGCTGAGAATTCCGTCCTACCGACAATAGTAATAATTTTGATTTTTTTTCGACTCCTCGTATTTTTACTGTCACTTAATAATCAATTTCGGAACATTTAAATGAGACATCTCAAATATCGCCGACATGCAGCTAACATCCAAATATTTCAAAGCCTAGCCATTTCTTGATTAGAAAAGTCCCACAAAATTACAACCCTTCAAATCTAAGGAATTTTGGACACCCTACAACACCAAGAAATTATAAAACTGTAAGAACCTTTGAAAACTGATTATTATGATTCTTTTTGAAGAAATTTTTGTTAACATGGGCTCTCGTGACCTTTTTTTTATACAAACTTTGTAACCCAAAAACCCTCCTTTAACATTTTAATCCAAAACCAGCTTAATAAGCTCAAGCTCGTTGATAATTCAATCAACCCACGCTGTAAACACAAACACGGTACTAACTTAACAGTTCAAAAAAAACACGGTATTAATTTTTTTCCGATAAGAAAAAGAATTGATCGCGATTACTGATACCTCACTACAGACGGATATTGATTATCGACCAAAGTTCTCACAATCAACATCATAAGTCCAACATGCAGTAAACTAATCATCACATACCCACAGAAAATCCGACGAAAGCATTGAAGAAAAACGCTATCATTTTTCTCCCATCTGCTAAACTTACTCTAACATCCTCCACAAAACATGACTAGAACGGTCAGAAAAGATGTTAACACCACCAACCTTTATGTTTTAAGAACTGTGCTTGGCTTTAGTGTGCGACAGTAAGGCAATTTCAGAACCAAATGACCTGCACAAGGAGCCAGTTATGTTCTAGCTCCCACTAAGAATTGACCTGAAGAACTTGAGCGAAAAACTTACCTGCTGCAAGACTTGCAAGTGAATGGTTTTGCGGTTTGTTCCTTTTTCTGGTCACTAGTGGCAGGAGCTTTTGAAGCATGCTTCGAAGGGTAAGGAGTTGCTACATGGCCACCTGATGTCTTCCCTTCTGCACAAACAATACAAGTCCTCAGTCACAGCGCTCATTAGACAAATCTGGCGACTAAAAACAATTTTTTCTACAAACAAGATCACATTTGAGTTAGAAAAGCAGAAATGTCAGTATGATAAATCACCAGTCTTTTGAGGAGTAACCAATTTGCTGTTTTTATTCGAAACAGGAGTCTTGACAGAAGATTCGGCGGCTCTCTTCTTCTTCAAGTTAAGCTTCAGTACAGACAAACCAAATAAAAAAAATCAGTAAAATTCATTCAACAACCTTGAGAACTATACAATGATCAAAAGTGTGCCACTTAATTTAAAAAGACAAGACAGACAGTCCTTACCATCTTGAGCATATCTTTACCTTCATCATCACTTTCATCATCCTCGTCATCACTTTCTTCATCATCTTCATCGCTTTCATCATCATCTTGATCCCGACCATTGGCCATCATATCCTGAAGAGATCAACATGCAGTGAAAGAATACACTTACATATTGAACAAATGTGAGAGATCTGAAGACGCATTATCCTTTTCATCATTACCAGTGTTCATTTCATTGTTTTGTAGTTCTTGTTCTAGCTAGGAACATTTTAGCCTTACAAAATACAAATGGTCTTTCGCTAATTTAATAATTATCCTTCCCAGCTATCACTCATAAAGATGAATAACTACCTGATCATCACCGGAGTCATCATCCGAAGATGCATCATCCTCTTCATCACTACTATCGTCATCCTCTTCATCATGCTCAGCATCTTTTATTGGTTCCACAATCTTAACCTTTTTACCTTCACTAGAACCAGGCTTCACTGGCACATCCTGTGACTTTCGTTTCCCTAGATAATAAAATATTCATTACAAAAGAGAGGGAAAAAAACTGAAAAATGTTTTCCAAACAACATAATACACAAAATTTACCATGGTTAACAGCAGCTCGAACCACTTCATTGTCAAATTCAGCATCTGAAAGAATAAAAAAAAAGGCATTAATCTCAATAATAATTCTCAGTATTGAAAGAAGAAAAAGAAATATATTTGATCACAATTACTAACCAGAACTACCCCCAGCGGTATAGAACGGAAGGAAATCAGTCAAGGAAACTTTAGGACTGAAAGAGCAAATTGGAATGACCAACTCTTCAGATATAAAACAATTAATCTAGAAAAGCTGAAAAATAAGAAGAATAAATGAAAAGGATATCCATCATTAGGGACTTTATATCCAATGAAATAGACACTTCCGTTCTTCCAGTTATGAGATAGCTCAAAATCCCGATCAAACACAAGGTCCAAAGATATTTGCGGGAACTTGTCAGAAGACAATGTTCCAAGAACAAGTTTCTTGCCATTAATGTGCAGATATAAGTACACAGATTCATTTGCTTTGTCCTTCTTGGCCTCCCCAAGAGAAGCCTGCAATGAGCACAAAACAAAACTTCAGCCATTGAAAAGCTTCAAATTTAAAAAAATAAGTGAATTGACGAAATATAAAAACTCATTGACCATCGAGTTTAACCTGTGACATATGCAAAAGGAATTCAACACCACTTTCGACTGCAAATAATTCCCCAGCTTTAACTTCAACACCTGAAAAACATACTCTCACATTAGAACTACAACGAACAACAATGTCAACTGCTGCAGTATAATTACAAAAAAAAAAACATAGACAACATCATAAAAAATAATTATGATGATCGACCACATGAAACCCGCACCACAAAAGCCAAAACTAAACCAGTATTGGCAGAATCATAAAAAATGCCAAGAAATTCAAAAATCAGTCTCATTAAAAACTAACAACCAACTCGAAGAACATTCTGCGATCCCTATGGCTTCTTAACAATCCTCAAGTCACACAACCTTTTGAAACCAAAACCTAACACTAGAAATACACTTTAATCCTTCAAACAGTGACGACTACATAATGAGTTCAAGAATGCCACATTTCTCACGTGCATCGGTACAAAGATAACCTAAACAAACTAAAAGATCAAACCAACGTTGAATAAAGCACAATAATAAGTTAGGTTTCAAGGAAAAGTTTCGATTACGTTGCAAGAAATTGAAAAGAACAGTGATCGAAGAAAGAATTTACCCCAAAATTCCATTGCCAAGGCAGCGCTTGCAGAAACTGTAATGTGTTCTAAAAGGCACAAGAATCTTGTTTGATTTTATCTTTACAGTTTTTTTTAGTTTTTTATATTATATTATATATATAGACATATAGTGAGTGGAGGTGTGATTGTCTACATCGGAATTCACTATTTGAGAGAGGACCAGCTCGTACGACCAATTGGGACCCATTGATTTCCGCCAAAAGATTTGTCGGAGAGAACATATATAATTTTTGTAAATTAAATATAAAATATATTAAATTAAAGAATACAAAATAAAAAAAATTATCTTGTGACTTTATTTTTATAATTATATTTTTTTATTTTATAATATATTAAAATTTTTAAAATATTAAAATTGAATTCAAATTTCTGAAATGTCGTTGCTCTCACACACTTTCTCTCTCGCTTACTCTCTCCTCCCTCACCTCCTCTTCGTCTGTCCTCTATCGCTTTCTCCGCCTCCTTCTCTTCCTTCTCTCGTCGCCTCCTTATCTGCTTCTCTCTCCTTTTCTCTTCTCTCCTCCTCTCGCCTTGTGTCACCTAGATCTTCTGCGTCCTCGTCACAAGCCGCGTCACAAATTCAAACAAACACCCTATATTTCCGTCTTCAATCTCAATAGTTAGGGTTTTGTGTTAATTCTTTTCATTTTAGATCTGATCATCATGTCACATACACCCTGTAATACCCCGGATAATTTTTATAATTATTTTGGGATAATGATATTTGGAGTAATTAATTTGAAAAATTATTGGTGGATAATTAGTTTTGGGAATAATTATTTTTGGATAATTATTTGTGGAATAATTATTTTTGGATAATTATTTTTAATAAATTTGGGTAAAA
>CAODLS012229261.1:0-17411 GCA_948243855.1 Flueggea neowawraea | reverse complement strand
TTTATCTAATCAATTTCGATAATTGTATATTGCATGCTCTGTATGCAAAAAGGTTTGCAAAGTGGATTTTTGAACTAAGTTATTTAAATATACGAGTATATATATATGATACTATTTGGATATATACGTGCATGTGGTAGTTTTCAAAACCCTTTTGAGGAGCTTGTGTCGCTCTATTGTGTTAGTTGCTCACTAGAGAATCTTACCCCTTTTATTTTTCTTGTCTTTGTTATACTTCACTTTTTAGGTATTTTGACAGTAGTCATTTAGTTCTTCCACACTCAGTGAGTGCCATATTGTTCGGGCCAGTTTTTGTTATGCTAGATGCTCCACATCGGTAGTGGGTTATGGACTTGTATTTGATAAATACTGTTTAACGTTTTACTTAAATTATTTATTTAGTATTTTGATATTATAATTATATTTTAATTATATTCGGGAATATTGTTTTCGAAAAACTTATCTTGTTAATCTGTTTTAATATGGTAAATTAGCCGACTAATAATATGAATCTGGGTAATTTTTATTCTCCGAGGTTTGTGCGAATTTGGTCGGGCTAGACGATTCGTCTCGTACGCCGGTCGCAACCCGACTTTAGGTCGTGACAGGGCTACAATTAGGGTTTCCAAAAACCTAGTTGTCGCCCCTGTCTTAACACTCACCTCTGTCTTCTTTACAAAATGTGTCGGCCCTTTCTCTCCCTCCCTCTCTTCGTCGCCCAGCATCCACCCTCTCTCTAGTTCGTGGTCGCACTGTCGCATGTTCCTCTCCTCCTCCTTTCACTTCTGTCACTTTCGCTCTTTGTCCTTATCTTTCGTCGTTGCTCTCTCTCTTTGTCTCGAACGTCTCTGTCTCATCTTGTATCTCCTCTCTCTTTGGCGTCAGCTCTCTTTTTGCCTCTTAAAAGATTGTGCGACGGTTAAAAGTGAAAAGGAAGGTGTCGAGGATGAGATGAGAAAGAGGAGAGAGGAAACACGACTGTTGAAAACGGGAAATAGAGAGAGAAATGGGAAAGACGAAGGAATAAATATTGTGGGGTTTGTGAAGTTAAAAACGTGATTGTTGCATATCATGAAATATAATCCCTTATGTCACATATTTGAAATTAAAATGTTAAAAAAAGAAATGAGTGTCATTTCCTCTTATAACAATTTGGAAAACAAAACCGGTCAATATCTTTATTTTGCATTGTAAAATTTATGAAATTTTAATACTAGTAACAATATTTATTGCCATAAATAGTAATATTAACATGTATTTTAAAAATTACAATATATTATAATTCTTATAGAATGTATGAAACACAATATTTATGTTGTAAGAATCATAAAAAAAAAATTATGTTTGAAATTCATCACCATGAAAGCTTATCTATAATATTTGTCCTATCTTCTCAAGAGGTTGAGAGCTTTTCGTAGAAATTGGCGCCTCGTTCAAAATTATAAAAAACAATATAATTATTTTAGTTTGTTTGTAATTAGAATGGATATATTAATAATTCTAGAGTACACATAAAATGATGTGGATTTCTCTCGGTTTAAGTAAAATTATGGGTTCGAACTCCTCTTATGTATATAGTTGTTTAAAACATGTGGTCAGAGTTTTGTCTTTCGAAAATGATCATTTTGGCTCGAACGAGAATTAGTCTGGATGTAGTAAATGGTTTAAAGATGTTGCCCACAATTGAGACTCGTCCAAAATACCGTGTGGTCTAAAAAAATTGAATATATTAATATGTAGAAGTATTAATAAAATTAAAAAGAAAAAGAAAGTGAAAATAAAAGTCGAAGTCATATTGATAAAGAAATGATAGGAAGGAGAAGTAATGGGAGGTGGATGCGCAGAACTGTCAAGATAAGTTGATACGGTGAAGGGAATTGTTGTCCAGCCAATTTTCTTTTTATTTATTTTTTGTTGGTGCCAATTTTTTCATTTATTTGGACCCAACACTAGCTAGCTACAATCCAATTTCTTTTCGTCTTTCTTGATTCATTTTTTCTGCTTATTTTTCTTTCATATATAGATTTCTGTCACTCACCCTCTGCAATTGGATCAGAAGGAAACATCTTCAGCCAGCTACAAACTACTTGGGACATTGTTTTTAACCGAGTGTATTGTGAACAAAATATCAAAGTCTAGTTGACTCACTATAATATCACTTGTAAGATGACAATTCGTATTAACATATTGTATCCGTGTTGTAATAATTAGGCATGCGATATAAATAAAACATGGGTAATTTGTAATATAACACAATAAATTTAACAAGTTTAGTGGGTCATTAAATTATCTATATATTAACCAATGGGTTCATATTGTTATTATAATTTACTCTAACTTAAGAGATCGTGAATTTAATTTTTAATGAGAGCGAATAAAGATGATCACTTATTAAAAAACTATTCATTTATATGAAAAGTGATTAATTTTCTTAATTATTAAAAACACAGAGTGATTAGAAACAACTTTTCCTGCTATGACACCTCGCATTCTGAATTTCCCCTTTAAAGCCATAAAGATTGAATTATTGCCCACCAATTTGAAATCTTCCAAGTCCCCTTTAATGGTGGGTGTGGCTATCACACAAAGTCCTCTGACACCAACTATGCCTAACCCCATCGTCCAAAAAAAAACAAAAACTATGCCTAACCCTAAATATCTCTCAGGAAAAGTGGGATTACTTTTCTATATAATAAAGAAATTAAGGTGGTGCTTATTGACTTGTTAATTAGGGGAGTCAGTGTCATGATCTTTCTTTTCTCCCCGCCCCCCCTCCTTCCTTCCTTTTTCGTTGAGTTAATTAACGGTATATCTATATTAAGTCATTATAAGGTGGATGGATTTCAATTATCGACATTACAATAATGATAATCGAACTTTTTTCGTTAATAGTTAGTTGTAATCCTAATAAGACCACACATTAATTAAAAGCTCCACAACCAATTACTTTTTGTCTTTTATATGCATTATGTGGCTCATGTCCTCTCAATATCCATAACTGATAAGTGAATTGAGTCCAATTTAGGAAATTGGATGAGCAACTCAAATAAAAATGAATAAATTTCGATTCAAAATAATGAATAACTTCACACAATTGAATAGTATAATTTTATTATGACGGCTTCTACGGCTTTTGAGCAACAAAAATTAATTCAATTAAAGCGATAAGAATATTTTTCACTATTCGTTTGGTTCAAATAACAAATTTCAAAAAAATGTTTTAATGGAGTTTTTAAATTGACTTCCTCTAGTAATATATTTTTTAAAAAAAATTAAAAAAGTAAAATGGTCAAAATTCTTTTTAGTTGCACATTTATTTTTAATTTAATATTTTTTGTGGCACCTTTTTTTTACAAAAAAAGGTTATGTTGTTATTGTATTCCCTCATTAGCAAACAAGGATTTCTTAAAAAAAAAATTTGGTCAAGAAAAAATATAAATAAATAATTTGAATAACAATATGGGTTAATGAACAATGACAATTACCAGAACATGGGTGGGATTCCATTAAAATATTCAGATGTTCTTGTCTTTAAATTGAGTGCAGTTTCTTGATTCAGACACGCACGAGGACTAGGAGAAGGGGAAAGGGGCCCACATGATCTTGTCAGTTATGAACAGTCGTTTCGATAACTTGAGCTGTAAAGTCTAAGATAATACGAATGGATCGAATAGGGGAAAATAGGAAGAACCATCTCCTGTTGATATGTTTACTGGGAAAAATAATCTTCTCTCTATCATTATAAAGATCCCGTAAAACTACAAGAACAGAGGTTGTTAACATTGAATAGTATTATTCAGTTTTCAAATTTGTTGAGAACCTCATAAAAGGGATGACAATTTGTATCAATCTCTAAACACGACTTGTTTATTATATATGTAATATGACACAACACGATTAATATATTTATCTAAAAGAGTCGGTTAGTGAGTTATGATATTTTTGACTTGTTTTTGTTTACACCCATCAACATAATAAAAGCATAGTAGAGAGTGATAGTATAGAATGGATTGAAGATCTGCTGGAAGAAGGGATGGAGAAATATCATAATAGAGAGTGATAGTATGATGGCGGTGCAAATGGTGCATAAAGCAAACCATTTGGCCAGTAAACATTAGTCTGTGATTGAAGCTATTAAGGATATAGTTCGGAGAGATTGACATAATAGTGTTGTCCATATCTTTCGTGAAGGCAACTAGGTTGCTGATAAGCTCTCCAAAATGGGTAAACATTGCTTGATGGGGCTTCACGTTCTGGTTAATCAACCTAGTGAGCTTAGAGATTTAATTCGTAATGATGCTGTAGGATTAGCCTATGAAAAACCTTGTAAGATTCCTCGTTTGTAATTCTCTGTTGACTATTAATAAAAAAATTTCCCTACTTTTTATTCTGGAGCCTGCCTAGCAGGATCAAGAATGAGAAGTGTCATTTGTTTGGAGGCTAACATAGTTAGGTTATCGAGCAAATAGGTGACCCTTTTCAATTAAACATGATAAAAGCATGTTTAATTCATTTAAAACACGATTCAATAAACTCTTTTAATGGTACACATAATTAATTTAAGATGATAATCAAATTATTGTACAACTAATTTATTAAATGTGTCTTCATAGGTTTTAAATATGTTGTATCCACATGTGATACGTTTACACAAATTAAGGTCATTGTTACACTCATGGTTATGTCCAATAGAGATATATTATCGTTAGTCACCCCTTCTTCTAGTTTTTCCCAACCAAAGAAAGTCCTTGTTACACATTAAATTAATTTTTTAGGAAAAAATTAAAAGAAATTTTAAATCTCAAATTACGATATATATATATCCAATCACCTAAGAACATCTCCAATACTTTCTCTAAAAGTCCAAAATTCTTTAAAAATAAAGAGTTAACAAAAAAAATAGTATTTCAATGGACTCTTTATGTTTTATATATAAAGAAGAGAGTCAATATCACTAGCTACTTCTAAAGAACCAAATTTCACTCTATGTTTTTTTATCATTAATGTAACTCAAGTTTAAATACAATTTAAAGCTTTTTATTGGCTAATTAAATATTTATATATAATTTTTAATCTATTTTGCAAACAAAACATTTAAATTTAAATAGTACGATTATAGATAATTTTTATTTTTACTCTTTAAAATTTAAGATGCTCTTTACATATGTAAAGAATGTCCTTTAAAATGAAGATCACTATTGGAGATGCTCTAAGTTAGCTCTAAGTGACATGTTATATCGTGTTTAACTATATTAGGGAAAATTCATTTTCGACATATTAGCATATTTTAACGCGAACTTGAATAGTTTATCATTCTCTTTATTTTTTGTTTGATAAAATTTTCATTTTATCACTCAATTTATCAAAAATTAACACTCTCATTATATTTATTAAACAACATATCAATTTTTTAAAGTTTTTATTATATAATTTACTATTTTTTCTAGTATTTTTTATTTAATCTAATAAAAAACATAAATTCTGTTATTGAACTTAATATAGTTTGAACTAATGCCTTCCTTTTTTTCTCCAACTAGTGCATATAGCACTTATAGTGTATAATAGAAAAAAAATAGATGCAATTTAAGGTGTTACATTATCCATGGTTTGATTAAAATAATATTTTAATAGAAAAGTATAAAATATAAATTAAATTAATTAAAAAGGGCAAGGCAAACATGTAAGAGACGGCTAAAAAGGGATAACAATAGATTTCAAAAAAGACTGAATTATTGAAACATGGTGGATTAGAAATCCTGAAAGAGATTGCCTCCAATTTGGAATCCTAGTGGTATTATAAGCCAAAAATAAGTGTACTGTTATTTCACTTCTCTACTTCCATGTCCTCTTATAATTGATGGAGAATCAAATTTTAAATTCTTTATTGAAATTAATCTTTTTTTATATAAAAAAGGATAAATCGAGATCCGCCATATAGGAATGAACACTTTGGCCCAATTTGGCGGGCCTATCAGAAAAAAAGATGACCTGGGCCACTATTTTTAGGCCCGCGGCCTGACTCGCCTATATTTTAAAAAATAGGGCTGAGCCTGGACTTATGGTGAGACCCGATCTGACCCGCCTATATTTTTTAAAAAATAGGGTCGGGTCTGAGATTATGGTGAGGTCCGGCAGTCCTGCCCGGCTCGGTTATATATATTATATATTTTTTATATATAATATATAGTATATTAATATTAATTTGATGTATTATGTGTTATAAATTAAAAAAATGATGTCAATTATAAATTTAAAAATTGTTTAGTATTTATTAAAGTATAATTTATATAATAAAGTATATATTAAATTATATTTTGATAAAAAAATAAAAAAATTTAATATATTTTTTAAAAAAGGCCTGAGGGCTCTTTTGGATGGGCGGACTTAGGACACCTTCAGCCCAATCGATTGGACTAAAGTTTTAGGCCATGGCTCGGCCCGGGCCCAACCCGAGCCATGCCCATCCCTACCGCCATATCGTCATTATCATGCTTCAAGTGGCAAACATTATTTTTTTAAAAAAAACAATGCAGCCTGTGATAATCAATTACTAGCATTAATAATCAGATAACTTCTTATGGGAAAAAAAAATCAGATCAGTTAATTTTTATAAGATTTTTTAATTTACCAGGTGATTGTTAATTTGATCGATATTATAAGGACGTGAATGCTATTGAAAACATAAGATAGAAATGATCAAATGATTTGACCTTTAATGTTACTGTAAATAAATAACATGTTAAAAAAATTTCGTTTGGAGTGTGAGAATAAATGATTAAATAGGATATTTAACTTAAAAAAATTGGATTTGAGTGTTTTTATTTATTATAAATTTTGCATCTAAACAGCTCAAGTGGCTAGATGTGTGCTCTTTTTTTTTTATTATCTAAGATCTTAGGTTTAATCTTTGTAATTAAAAAAAAATCGAATCTAAAAATGGATTATTCATCTAAAGCATATTTCCTGAATATTGCTAGTAGGATGTGTGAAATTATGGGCATAATTAGCATCGTACGGTTCCATGGGAGTAATTAAAAGTAACGTCCTCGAACTATTGTCGAACTTTAATTAATGGTTCTGTTAGAAGTTGAGTTTGATAGAATAGGTGTAGAGGATCTTATGTAATCTTTGCCTTGTAATCAAACTCCATGACTTTTGGTGCCATTACTCTCTTGTCCTTAACACTCGCCAACAAATTTCTCAGCTTTATATTATAATTCTCTTTTTTTTTTATATATATATCTTTGATAAAATTATTGGTCTGCCCCCACTACTATACTCACTCGCACATGATCGTAGGACAACCGGCAAATTTTTTATATTTTTTAACTCATTTCTTCGTATTTATTTTTATATCTAATAGTAGTACTGTTTCAATATCTTATAACTTAAAAAAATGTATATCTCATTTTAATTTTTTAGGATAAATAAAAAGCTTAAATCCGTATGTTTGACTTGAATTTAGGATTATGTAATGTGTGTGCATGCCATATGCCTTCCAGAACAAGGTTTCTCATTTGTCATGGACTACTATATCAGTCGGTTGGGCCTCTCCGATGGATGCAAAACATCTCGAGTTTAAACTCTACGGCACACAATGACACTTAAAGCCTCCTCCTAGGGAGTTGAAGGCTCAAACAAAAAGAAAGTTTCTCATTTGAATGTTAATCAATTTGAAACTTATGATATAATAGTCACTGTTTATTTTTTCTATTAAATCACCTTTCCTATTTAGTTATCTTTCAAATACATAATATATCAATCCGAATAGATTTATGTAAGACTTTGGCAAGTAAATTTTTTCTTACCAGATTTTATTTTTTTATAAATATAAGTTCAAAATGAAAAAAATATATATTACAGGAGAAAAAACCGTAGTATATAATTATATAATTAATAGTAATTTTATAAGTAGCCTTTTATCCAAGATTGATGCATTGTATAATTGAGTTAAAAAAAATTATTTAATTTCCATCAACGCACATGCCAGCTTATCGTATAACACCCATCAGAAAATTCCACCAAAGTGGTCACTACCCTCATCGTATAAACTTCCTTAATACTTGAGCAGTTGAGCTAGCTTATCGTTAACGTGCATTATCATCTACAAAGCAATGAAAGTGAAACCATTTTTTATTAGCAACATGACCAGTCCAAATTGTGACATAGGAACTATAAGAGATGGAAATTACTGAACTCCAACCCAATCAAGACTATCAAAAACCCAATTAATATCAAATAGAAACATATAGGGTAATGATCAATGGTTGAATTTAGCCCAATTCTTTTTGGCATTATTGGCGTGTTTGGTGGAGCTATTGTCATTGCAACTTATCATTGTATCGTCGTATGTTGTTATCAAAGGCGCGCCTCAGATCAACAACATAATCCCGCGATTAATGAAGTTAATCAAGATGGTGTGACCACAACAATTCCTGTGAAAGTATATGGCAAGAATTGCAAGGAAGGGATGTTCACAGTGTGCTTGTGTGAGTTCAATGAAGGAGAGTTAATTCGTGTGTTGCCAAATTGCTTGCACTTATTTCATGTCCCATGCATTGATATGTGGTTCAATTCACACTCTAATTGCCCTATTTGTAGGGCAAATGTGACTCCACCACAACATCTGGTCTTGTCGCTGCCGGATTTCGGTCAGAACCCGCCGGGAGAATCTCAGGAGAGGCTGAATTTAAGTGAATGACATGTTAATCCAATTAAGGGTAGAAACATATATAGTCTTCATTTTTAATTAACTTTGGTTTAAAATATGGTAGATGTGTAATTGAAATTAGAGGAAAACGAAAAATTGAAGTATCATCATTAATTTCGGCAGCATTTTCTTTTGGTTGAGGAAAAGAAAAAGAGAGTGATCATTACTATTTAGGTATGGACTTCACTTATGTCCGAAAAAAGCATACAAAAGCTTAATCTCCATTACAAATTTTCAAATGTTTGTGCCGACACACGGCCTTGGTCGGCAGATCTATGGCCTATTTGCTTCTCGACTATTGACAAAATTTCTTCCACTTCACTCCACATAGTTTACAAAACCAAAAAAAAAACAAATGAATTGTTTGATTAAATGATTGTAGTTTTATTAGCTGGTAGTAGTGTATTATAATTTGATTGATTAAACAAGTTGAAATAAATATTGAATGGAAGTAAATGGTAGATTGTTGTTTTATTTTACAAGTAATGAGTTTATATTTCAACTAAAAACAACAAGTTAAAGATATTTCATTTATAAATAGCTCAATAACAACAAATATTTTTTGTCAAGAGACTTTTTTTTTCTTCTTAAAAACATAAATACGAGTCTTTTAATATGCAGAATTCCCTTCGGCCAACTCTCATACTTCGTGGAATAAATGGTCCAGTAAATACTACAGATTATTTAATTTCTCTAGATTAGATTCTTCAAGTACTAATCTGAAAGACATGACAAAGCCCTGTGGCAAAATCATACCAAAAGGCTGGAAATATTTTCCGGATAGAGAAAAAAGGGAATTTTACGGAACTAGTAATCATTTTGAAACAATTTCTAATAAAGACAGGATTTAAGACTCTTTCATTGTTAGAAAAAAAGGAAAAGATTAACATATTTAGACAAAATGAGTTGATCACAATCTCCAATAAACAAGGAGACAAGACAGGAACGATTGAAAAAAAAAAGGAGACAAGACAGGAACGTGACACTTTAAACTCAAATTCTCCTATATTTAAGGAGATCAAACAAAATAATGACAAAATATTCAATTAAAATAATATTTCAGAATATATATATATTTTTCGTGTTTTTTTGAATTATATTAATTCTAATTTTATTTATTTTATTCAAAATTGTTATATTATTTTGTGTATATTTATTTATTATTTAAAGATATTATTTGCAAGCGTGTTTGCATAGTTACTGGTATATTTTATTATTCAATTTTTAGATATATACCATTAATAATAATGTTAAAAATTAAATTATTAAATTACTTATATTTTTTTATTAATTTTTCTCTCTCAATGGTTTATACATTAGTTGACAATATATCCAATCAATATATTTACAATATCTTTGAAATTAAGAAGCAATATCCTTTACACTTACACATAATTTCAAAATCAGTTAATATTTTGAATTGTTGTATTCATGCAATTTTTATTATTTTCCTTAAATTTTAAATTTTAAAATTATAAAATCTTAAATATTTATAAGAAAAATAAAAATATTTTAATAGCATCTCTGAGCATCACCCGAGTGTTACACTAGTTGAAATATATGTCGTTATCATCAAATAATTATAAACTAAATATTGAAATGTAAGAATAATGCATGCACACATTAAATACATACCTATACAAGTTAATATTGATATTATATTTTGTTTCAACTATATATATATATATATTATAAATAACATTCAATAATAATTTTTTAAAAATACAAGTAATATTTACTAGATATTTGCATATTATAACTATTATTAGACTAGTATTCATTGTTATTACATAGTATACATGCTGAAATTAAACTTACACTGTGTATATTTCATTATTAATAGTAAAGCAACAATATGTTTAATTTCTCAAACAGCCAAACCCAATTAGAATAAATTATTCTTGCAACCAAACAACAGCTAGATTAAAGTAAGCGTGCAACCAAACAGACCTAGAAAACCCTAACACCTTCCTTCTTCTTTTTCGATCCGGCGGCAGCGGAGGCACGAACTGACATGAGGTGGCGGCTTGTTTTGGACGACTTTGCGAACAACGGCGGAAGCAGAACGGTGGGCCTCGGTCGGCATCGACGCGATTCGTTTCTTCGACGGCGAACGCACGACGGAGTGACGGTTGATCGTGGGGATTCATGTTGCCGAACCCAGTCAGGTTCTCAATGTGCTCTGGGTCGGGTCTTTTGACTGCAGAGCGATCGGTTGCACCGTGTTAATGAGCCTTGCTATTGTGGATGTTAACAAATCAACAATGGAGGCATACTCGCTGGAAATAAACTCCTCTTGGGTCTCAAAGTAGGACTTGGAGTTGGTTCCTCAATGAGATAGAGGGCGGGCGGAGAGACAGAGAGAGACGAAGGACCATGGAAGAAGAGAGAGTGAGGGAGGCGACTAGAAGCAAATCTGAAGTCAGAAAAGAACAGTGAAAGGTAGTGGAGACGAAGGGGGTGAGATAAGGATATACTTATGAAATTGTGCCCATAATTAAAAATGGTAATATGAATAATTATGGAAGAGATATTTCAGGAACGTGGATTTACAGTTAATAAATATGAATATAAAGAGTTTTTTTTTCGAAAAGAGTTGTTTAAAATTGAGAATAATTTAGTCAAAATGTTTTTTTTTTTTATAAAAGGAATTAAAAAACGGTCTCTATTTGTATAAATAGAATCAAAAAGCGTATATGGATGGGGTTTAATTTCCACGAGAAAAAAACATGGAGCGGCTCAAAATTTCCTATATTTCAGGCCCATTGCAATAACATTTGAGTAATGGAATTGAAACTCTTGGTTTGCAGGCCCAAGAGGTTCAGAAAAAGCATAGCCATTAATATCCAGAAAGCAGCACCAGAAAAAACCAAAAGCAGATAACCTAATTCGACCGACCTTGTATCATCATCATCTTCATTGTTTATCAAACGTTTTGCAAACTATTAACACCCATAACATCAACTATGTCATGCAGACTATTAATTTGTCTTATAATAATACTTAAAAATGACTTCCAATTTCAAACTAATACTTCAACTATAATTTTTTAAACATGTTATAGTAGAAAATAATGTCTACATAATAATATATTACTGACTATGTTTGACACTTCTTTATTGATAAATAAAAATAAAAAAAGTCAAAACAGGAACAAGAATGTAGAGAGAGGAAGTAGAAAAACAATTTTCTATCATTTTCTTTTCTCTCATAGACACAAACACATGGAGCACCCAATCCTGTGAGGTAGCATGACAGACGGAAGAGTGACACTTGTTCGCACGATGCAGGTTTGAGTGAGAGCGATGTCAAACCGGGTAGTTTTAGCAGTCGATGAGCTGTGTTGCACAATAAATCAAGATGTCCCCTGTGAAAGCTTGTCTTAATGAAGTGTTACGGTAACCACACTACTACACGGATTAAAGTCCGTTGTCAGTGTAGTTATGGCTCTGAAACATTCCGTAACGGATAAATAATGCCTGTATGATAACACCCAACAAAAATATACTACACTGGTCGTCTTCGACTCCTTTTTTTCAGAAAAAAAAAACACATGTAGCACCCACCTACAGTTTCCTTCTCACCAGACGGTCCAGACCCTCCTCCATTTCCACCATCATCAAGAAGTGTAGATTTGTCTCCTCTTGAGTTCATTCTTGCCCTCATAGCTATTGTTACCATTCCTGCCTTGACTTACATCTTCTTCTCCATAAGATGCCCTCCTCCACCCTTCAGACGAAACAACCGACACCACCGACCCAGTAGCTCTGCCGTCTCTGAATCCCACTCTCATGGCACTGACCAGAAAGATTTGGTCTCCGATTTGAAGTACCAGAAAGAAACCCATATCAAGGATGTTGGGAGTGAGTGTCCCGTGTGCTTGTCTGTGTTCTCCGATGGCGAAGAAGTGAAGCAACTCAGTGTTTGTAAACATTCGTTTCATGCTACTTGTATCGATTTGTGGGTTAATTCTCACTCGAATTGCCCTGTTTGTCGTGCCTCTGTTGCTCCTCCTAGTTCTACTGCCACTAAGCGTCCCGACCATGGTTCTTCTGCGTCTAGAACCGATGATCTCCATCAAGGTTTGCCTGATGCTTCTAGCTTGGTTTGAGTTCATAAAGATCCTTTTTCCTGTTCTTCTTCCAAATTTTTCTTCTTTCTCAAATCTTCTTTTTATCTAGTTTAGTTCTTCAAATGGGAAAATCAATTGTTCCCTCCCGAGTCATTAGGGTTTCTGTAATTTAGTAGATTTAACGGATAAAGTTAAATTTAAATTGTAAAGTTTTAGTTTTGATAAGATAAATTAAAGTATTGGAATGCAATGTTGAATTATCAGAATCTTCAAATTCTGGATCGAATTATTCAAATGAGTGATAAATAGTGAATTGATGGCTCAAAACCTTCACTTTGCAATTGCAACTTGCAAGACATGAAACCAAATTCACAAATTGTTGATAGTGAAATCAGATGTCAGTGATGGATTGGTTACTTTTGAATCTCTCATCTTTGATGTGCCTGCCCCACACCTTTTTCTTCTTTTTCCTATAATTCCTTGCTTTTTTATTGCTTCATTTGAATCCAAATTTAGCCACTCATCTATTTTGTTGCGTCTGCCTTAACAATTTTTTTTTATAGTTTTTTTTTGTCTTAACCTTCAACCTGCCAGAATTCATAAACTTGTAATTTTCTTTTTTTGAAAGTCGGTGTTGGGTATTAATTAGGAATTATAATTGTAGAAGAATTGGTAGATTGCTTCTTGAAGTTGGTGTTTGTCTTTTTCTTTTTTTGGTCAACATATAAAGAAGAGTCGGGGCTATCGGTAATAACGTATTCCTGCTGTATGTGACCATGCAGGTAAATACTCACCATCGTAGAATGTTACTTTGCTCGGTGGTGACCGATGGAGACTCAACACGACACTTGTTAGGAGCTGACGTTAGCCTATTGATATGAAAATATCTGAGACCAATTAAAAAAACGAGTGTGTTTCGAATCCGAGTAGAAGACACTAAAACAATACTCATTTCCGTCAGACCACCTCCGGGAGTTAAGTTGGTGTTTGTCTTCATGTCTTGTAATGCTTGGTTCAATAACGTGCAAGTGATCTCAATGATAGTTCCTGGCTTTGCCGGGTATGGCTGCCGATTCCATCATGTGCATGGTTTTACCATGCCTTTTATTTGCTAAATCAAACAAAAATATTTTCGAAAGATTTGAGAGGATAACTAACATCTCATCTGAAGATTTAATTAGATTTTATATATAAATTTACAACGAAAAATGATAGGACTTGATCATTTGGTTTTCAAATAAATGCTCATAAATACTAATTGCTTTAGCTAACCTTCATTATTTGGCATTTGTTTTTTTTTTTTTAAAAAAAATCGATTGCAAGTTATTTTGGAAAACTTGAACTAAAAGAATGAATGATAATGAAATGACGATTATGGAGTGAAGCTTATTCGATATACATTATCACGACCGAATCTGTGTTCTTGTGTTCCCTTCATAATCATTGTCAGCAATAGAAATGCGCTGTACTTTTTTCTCTTTGTTGCAAAGCAAACCATAATACGGTGACAAAAGGGTCATTGCAAGATGTCTCTAAATCATCTAATCATGTAGGTCAGATTGAAACTCAAGGAGAACTCAAATGGCAATGAGTATTTTTTGAAAGTTGAAGAATTTGGGTAAAATTGTTAGTTTGAGTCTTTTAGAATACAAAATCCCTTGTGCCACCTCCGTTGTCTCGCAAAGCAAAGAAAATTTACACTCTGTTTGCATACGATGTAAATAAGAGTAATTAATGAAAAAATAGGAAATAGTAATAAATAGAAATGAGTGGAAAGAGAAAAAAAAAGTATATGTAAATCTTACCATTGTTTAAGAGTGAAAAAAAAAGGATGAATATAATTAATGGAACTTAAATAAAAAAAACATGTAAAATTGTTTTGTTCCATTGCTTACACCCTTAATTGGAGTATAATAAAATATGAGTTTTCAAGGGAATAGAGGAATAAGTTGTATCTTTACTTACACTTCTATTAAAATGTAAAAATCTCTCACAAATAAAGATAAGTAGCTATCCTTCATCCCCTTATTTACATTCCATCTCAACACACTACTAGTTAAGAGGATATGTATCGAAAAAATGGACATAACGGAACGACCAACCGTCTACCAATTGTTCTCTTCATTGCTGAGAGATATGACATGTCTCTAACATCATGATGGGCCAAGTTTGATAAGAGTAGCCCTATTCGAGCTAGGGTTTACTCCATTAAAAGAGGAAAGTAGAAAACAGAGGAATTACAGAGGAGGAGGAAAGAGGAGAATAAGGGGAGTGGGGAAGAAGAGAATAACAGAATGTTTACAAATTCATTGACATGTCCTTTGCTACGGCTGTCCCTAATTATTTAAAGGCCACCTCATAACTAACTAACAGGATGCATATTCTTCCCATGATTGGCTTGGTCATCACTCCATCACGAAATCCTTGAGCCAACCTGGCTTTTTACGAATACGTCCCTGCACCTCGTTGCCTTCATTCACGGCTGAGCCCATCTTGCTCGCATCAGTCTCCTTGTTCTCTTGCTGTTGGATCATTTCCTTCAATATTTCAAAGAGCTCTATTGGAAAGGCCTCATTTCTATCAAAGTTCCACGGCCCGATCCAATCCAGTGAGAAAGACGACACAAGCCTTTCTTGCTCGCTTAGCTTCACCAACTCCATCGATCAAATGGACGGTTTGAAAAAAACCACCTCAAAAAAACCAAACCTTTTTAAATTTCCCTCTCCAACAACAACCACTGACACGACGCCCTCAAAAAAAATCGAAATCTAACCCTAGCCGTCACTCCGATGAAACGGACCCCGTACTACTCCAGATCGGAATGCCTAACGCCGCTACTCACCCTCGCCGTCATCTCCCTCCTCTTCCTCTTCCTCCTCTATCTGGCCCACACAAAACCTCCCACCGCACCACCTCACGTTTCCTCATCCTCCGCCCTGGCTCGCCACCCCGTCGGGGTGCCGGAGCTACCGAGATTGGCCTATCTAATATCTGGGAGAAAAGGGGATGGGCACCGGGTTAGGCGTATACTTCAGGCGGCGTACCACCCGAGGAATTATTACGTGATCCATCTGGATCTGGAAGCTTCGGATTCGGAGAGGCTGGAGCTGGCCAAGTACGTGAAGTCGGAGAGAGCGGTTAGAGAATATGGGAATGTGATGGTGATTTGGAAGGCCGATTTGGTTACTTATAAGGATCCCACCATGACTGCGAGTATGCTTCATGCTGTTGCGATTCTGTTGAAGAAGGCGAAGGATTGGGATTGGTTCACTAATTTGAGTGCTTCTGATTATCCTCTCATGCCTCAGGATGGTAATTATTCGCATCCGACTAGTCTATGACAGTGTGGATTTGGATTTTACGCAAAAGTTATTGCTAGATTAAATTGTGTTTGGTCTTCTATGGATTACTGAGATGTCGATTCCAGATGTGAAATGCTCGAGGTTTAGGTAGTTTTTGTGTTGGGTTTTGGTAGATTAAGAGCGGCAGATTACACTTTTTAAGGTTGGTCGAATACAGGAACTTAAGTTTGTGTCTTGTTGGTCATATGATTTTGGACTAATGACAAGAAATGCTGTTATTAGGTATAGGTAAACTTCGAAAAGCATTGATCTTTATGGAATGATTGAGCAATTGGTTTAGGTTTCTGATGTATTGCGAACCAATTTTAGTTAAAGGTGTCTTGAAGTCATAGCATAGGGAATATGAATGCTAGGCTCTTTTAGCTGGAAAAATGATGTGATTTTTTTGTTTTGGAAGAGAAACTTGTTAGGCATTGTGCTTTCTATGCTGTTTTGGTTGGATTGGACATACATCTTGTTATTGGTTCGGTCTTTGGGATTTCATTCATGACTCATCTCTTACTAGTAGTACCTTTCAGGCCTTCGAAAAATTGATTTTGGAATGCATTGATTGGATCTCTTGTTACTAATTGTCAACATAAGCTGTGTAAACTGCCATTTAGTTTTCTGACCTTATATGACGCTGCTTGTTTCAGATATATTGCATATGTTCTCTTACTTGCCTAGAGATCTTAATTTCCTTGAGCACACAAGCAGTATCGGTTGGAAAGAGTGGGGGCATTTTGTATTCTGTCTTTGTAAAGTATTAAATCAGATGAGCTTGAGAGCTTCATTATGAATTCTGATTGCAATGTTGCAGGTACCAAAGAGCAAGGCCTATAATCATAGATCCGGGACTGTATCATTCAAAGAAATCGGGCGTATTTTGGGCCAAGGAGAAAAGGGCTCTCCCTGCCTCCTTTAAATTGTTTATGGGTATCTTCTTCAGATTCATTTTGCAAAAATACTTGCATCTTTGGCTATGCGTTTCACTTTTCCATTGGCATTACTTTTGTGATAAAAGATGAAAATTTGGCTAAAACTAAAATTAAACGAGTTGTGACCTATCAAAAACATCATATCAATTCTCATAATTCAGAGAATATAAATGCTGTTTTCCCATTCATGTAAGTTGGTCGGTTTTCTTATGATAATTATGCATGAAATACTATATCAATTCTTACTATATTGAAATTTCCTTTCAGGTTCAGAATGGGTGGTATTGACGAAGTCATTTCTTGAATTCTGTATTTGGGGATGGGATAATCTTCCCCGCACTCTACTCATG
>CAODLS012228905.1:0-11456 GCA_948243855.1 Flueggea neowawraea | reverse complement strand
TGTTTTTGTTAGATTAAGGTATGAGGGACTTGGAAGAACATGAATTTGTGTAGAATTTGAAGATTTGATGTTGTTTGTTTATGGGTCTATGGAAATCCGAATTTTTGGAGGGAAAGTCTTGGTAGTTTAGGTGTTGTTTGCTGATATAGATGGTTGACTTGTGTTCTAGAGGATGCTAGGAGTTGAATGGTGTAGTCGGAATCGACTGAAATCGAAAGGAGCCAAAGTTGGACTAAATGGTAATTTTCCATAAATGACTAGAATTGATATTTTGCATTTTGGGGTTAAATTATTAATTTGTGTATATATGGAGGTTTATTTGGACATATTTGAAAATTTTGGGGTCTCGATAATAATTTTAGAATTTTCGAAGCAATTTATGGAATTGTATATTTTGAGGTCTTAATTATAATTTTTGGAGTTTTTGGATTAAATTATCAATTTGTATCTTTTGGGACTAATTGTTAATTTTCTAAAGCTCGGGCCTGAAAGTGTAATTTTACACCGATGTGTAACCATGGATCTATTATATTAGATTTTGGCTTGAAATGAGTTTTTGGGATTTGTTTGAACGTTTGAGTGTGCATTTTCATCTTTGGTACTGACCGAGTACCAACATCATACCTTTGATTCTGCTTTTGTAATTGTTTCAGCTTCGTGTTCTGGTCAGCGAGGTTAGCCAGCCACCGGTGGAGCGTGACCAAAACACGAAAGCTATGTCTTCTAAATCTATATTATTTTTTATGTGTCTGGACTTTTGCATGTAAATCGGTATGATTAAAGGATCGGTAAATCCTAAAATTTGGATTACGTGAAAACCTTGATTGAAAATCAGTTTGGAAATTATTGTGAGCATGATTTCTGAAATAAATATTATGTTTTGATATTTGCTATAACCTTTGAAAAAGGTACTCTGTTTTGGGATTTTGAAATATTTTGACTAAGTATTTTATTTGGATTTATGAATGTTTTTATGAACAAATGTCCCGTTGTGAGATATTTGTATTTATGAAAATAAATACTTATTTTGTATACCTTTTGGTTTTACAATATTACAATACCTTTTGAGATTACTCATGAAGGCATAAATCAAGTCAAGGAAACAAAGATTAATATGCTCCTGCATGACTATGAGTTATTCTCCATGAAGGAGGGTGAAAGCATTAACAACATGCTTGATCACTTTGCAAAAATTACAAATGGTCTTGCCTCATTTGGAAGACCAATCTCTAATAGCGATAAGGTGAAGAATATTTTGAGGTCTTTGCCTCAAGAATGGAAAGCCACGGTCACCGTCATGATGGAGTCCAAAGACTTAAATTCTTTGGAGTTTAGCGTTTTAAATGGGTCACTTATAAATTATGAGATTGTGCTCAAATCAATAGATGAAATACCAAAGCATGGGAAGGCATTGAAAGCTTACATTCATTGTCAAAAAGAGAAGAGTGAATGAGAAACAAGCTCAGATGAAGAGGAGGATTAAGAGCTAAATTATACTCCAAAAGGATAGTAACTTATGAGAAGTTATTGAAAAATAAGAAGAATCAACAAAAAGAGATGGAGAGGTTGAAGGATAAGTATAAGAAAAAGAAATGAAGAGATTATAGTTCTTCTTCAAGTGACGATGGAGATCCATTGGCCAATGTATGTCTTTCAGCATACTAGGTATCCCTTTAAATTTCATTCTTTTATATTTCATGCAATTTTTGTTCCTTGTTTGATTATTGTTATTTTCGTGAATTATTTAATTATGTTGATTCATATATGTGCATTGTTTTGAAACAAATAGGGGAAGAGACTATATTTTGTTATCTGCACAAATTGTTTTTGAAAGGGGGAGTGAAAATATTTATAATTTGCTTAATTGTTTAATCTTTTTCATTAATGACAAAAAGGGGGAGAGTGTTATATATTTGATTGAAAGGGGGTAATTTTTTTTCACATTCACTCTTGCATGTTTCTAATCAAATGACAATGATTGAATCCTTGATCAATGGTGTTGCTCTTGATGTAGCTATTTAATCCTTCAAAGTTTTGTCATCATCGAAAAGGGGGAGATTGTTGGATCATGGGTGATCAACAATAAGTTCCTTATATGTTTTGATGATGTACAAAAGGTTTTGATGATGAGCAAAATGTTTGACTTGAAGTGGAACACGTTGGAGAGCTTGGAATTGCAAAATAAGCCGCTGCAAGCTGATCAACATACGTTATACTTGTGCAACGTACGTTGAAGAATCCACAATGTACGTTATTAGATAACAACGTACGTAGACGTGGCTTGGGAAGAAAACAGAGGCTATTGGATTGTTCCAAACCAAGAATAGCATACGTCATACATGCACAACGTACGTAGCAAATAGAACAAAGCACGTAGAGAAAGAGCAACGTACGTTATCTGGGAAACCGACATGATCAACGTACGTCACAGATATTGCAACGCACATTATCTAGAAATACAGCATGATCAACACACGTCTTGTAATGGCATCGTACGTTAGTTAAGTCACAAAAAGCTACAGAAGCATTAAATGCACTTCAACGGCTAGTTTATCACCACCAACTGTCATATGGCATGGGAATGCTATAAATACATCAAGAGAAGGGAAGAAATGGGTTGAACAATTTCAGAATTCATTGTGCCAAATTTCCTGTCAATTTCAACAATCAAGAAAACACCAAATCAAGCTAGAGATCAAAGTTCAAGCATCATTCTTATACATTCAACTCTAGCATAGAGCTTCAATCTTTCTAAGCACTTTGTATACACTTTGAGACTGTGATAAAGGTTTGTTATAAGCCTATAGAAAACAACATTGTAGAGGTTTGTTGTGACCCTAAATAAAACAACATTGTGTAGGCATTGGAGGTGTTGAGCTGAGAATCAGCCTCGTATATTGGCTTGGTTGGATTGAACCACAATCAATCACTGTCATAGTGGAAATCCTAGGTGGTGAGACTTAGGCAGTGGACGTAGGCAAGGTTGGTCGAACCACTCTAAATTGCGGTGTTATTTTTCTATCTTCACTTCAACTTGCTTATGCTCTCCAAACTCAACCAACACATCCCCGGGAAAATTCTCCAACAGATTGCTATTGTTTGTATTGGTAATAACCCATACATGGAGAATTTAAGGAATAAGAGAGAGGCATTGATTTAATAAGTAAATGGGAGCTTAGCGATTTTGAAAAGTATTGAACATTTCGATATTTCTATATTTGACAAATTGACGGATAAGTCTAGTAATGATTGATGACAAATATTTCGATATTTAAGAGTATTAAATTTGTTTGAGGTTTGCGGTACCTTCTAATTGGTTTATAATATATCCCATTTACACTTGATAGAAGGAATATTGATGATTGGAGTGCCAAGAGCAATCAGTTTGAGAAAGAATGGATTTCAAAGAGAGATTTTGGTTATTAACTTTTGCAAGAATTTTTGGTATGCTATAAGTGAAGGCTGATGTTAGGTATACTAGGAGAGTGGTTTAAAGTTAAGTGACCTTTAAACTGCTATGCATTTTAGGATTACATGGATTCATGATTTTGAATGATTTATATGTTATGAGTATATCAACTATTCAAAGTATGAATTTATCTGATGGTTTTCGTGCAAATGTATTTTTGAATATTTGAATTTTCCTTTTCATACGTGGCTTTCCAATTCATTTAGCATTATTATTTCCAAAAATTGTATTGGGTTAAAAAGAGAAATATTTTTGTTTATGTAATTTATAAATTAAAGTGAAAAGATAAAATTTTGGATGGGTTTTAGAAAATGTGATTTGTAACAATTATTATCCATTACGTTTTGACGATTTTAGAAGTTAAGTTTTGTACGCATAAAGTATTTGCAAATGGTATGCAAGTTTTATTTTGAGACAAATTGCGAGGATTTGTTTTAATGACTTTGAAAAATTATACTTTTACTGTGCCAAGTACTTTTAAATTGTATGAGAAAAAAATATGTTCTGAGAAATTGGTCACAATCATGATTGGCTTTGGGAAGGTGACAATTTGGATTGGTAAAAATTTGATAATTTAATTATTCTGAGGATTGACATCTCGATGAGGTTAAACTTTATGGGTTAAACATTGAATGACATATCAGATTGTGAGTAAATTTGAGGAAATAGTTATGTTTGACTAGTAACTTTGAGGTTTTAATTTATTGAATTTTGGGTATTGGAGCTCGTGTAATTACTACATAAGAAAGTCAGAATTGATAAGGGTCTCGAGAGATAATGTTTCATACTAACGTTGGAAAAAAAATAAAATTAGTATTTCTTGATGATATCACTGAGGAAGAATGTGATGAGATCAAAAAAGGGATAGATGGAATAACTCACGGGGTTCAGTTGATTTGTTTGTGGAATTTTGACATATGGTGATTTGTTCCTTTGTAGTGCTTATGGTAATCTTGGTAGTGACGTTTGTCCTTGTTATAATCTCTGGGTTGGATTTGCAATTGAAATTGATTCAGGTGACTTTGTTGAAAAATGTTTGTTCTGGAAATTTGGTATTAGGCATCAATAAGATGTGAGAGTGATAGTTAATTTCTCTGTAATGGTTATAACGAAGTTTCAAGATATGTTTGAGTTTAAGGGTTTAGCTTTGAATTTTGGCATTTCATGTCTCATTCCTTCGGGAATATATTCTTAGTCATGCCACTGCAATTCGTTGAATGTGAAACTCAATGTATTTTTTAGGGAGCATTAGCGCTTTATACTTTCGTACATGCATTTCTCACTTTGCTCTTTGTTTCTACCGATGAGTATATCAGTGCTTTCTGCTTCTGCTTCTACTTCTGCATTCTTGGCAATTGCATCTACGTGTTTGCATTTTTGTATCATCTGCATATTTGTACATCTAGCTCTAAGTTACTAGAATGTTATCAGAGTTGTGATCGACTCCTCTATGATTAGTTTGGCAAAATTGTGATTTTTGTCTTGTTAGAGACTTAAGTTGATCAGGTTCTGGAATAAGCCATAGATTTTAAGTCATAGTTAGCAAAAAAAAGTATGATATAATTATATATGTAATTGGGATCGAATATAGATTTTATTTGAGGAATAACATTAGAGTTCTTGCATGAATGTTGTGTCTGATCAAAAATTCAAGAAGATACTCTTGAGTATGAAATTGGCGATGCTCGAGGTAATAGTTGAGATAAGTATTTGTATAGTTTGGAGACTATATTTGTCTTGAAGATGAGCTACATCCTATTCGAATTAGAATACATTTGACTTATGCATTGATTAGGACTTGAAAATTTCGAGAGGTAGGAATGTAGCACGATGAAAATTTTGGTGTTTGATGTTTAGAAGTTGATTGTTTGTATGGAAGGATGGATCTAAGAGAGAGACACTTTGGTTTTATTAAATTCGTGATGTATGATATTTGGCAAAATGGAGAGTTATATTATGATACATGGTAAACAGAGGTTGATACTATGAAAATGGTATGTAATCATTGGATGGGTGATAAATGCAAGTGGTGACCTTGTTGATCATGGTTATAAATGCCCAGGGGTAAGGTGATCAGTCCAATTAGTGACAATTGAGATGTAGCATTTGAGTTGTTGATATTTTGCTTGGAGTTAAATGTCTATGGTATTTTAATTTAAGCACATGGTGCGATTGGTTTATAGATCTCAATTTCGATTGAAATTATGGATTTGAAATTGGTGTAAGCTAGATATGATCAATTTAGGGGATTACGTTTTGAGGAATTTAGTTGGAATCAGTTTATGGTTTAGCCTATATGGTAGTAATGATTATAATGTTGGATATTACTAGAATCTAATTATCGGTATATGGACTAACTTGCAGGTTAGTTCGTTTTGATTTGACTATGGAAATCTGGATATTCGAGGATCAGTTGGATTTAGATGTTTGATGATAAATTGTATTTGAATCTTAGTTTTAATTGCTTGTAATCTTTGTAATCAGGTTGGATACAAAATTATGCTTTAATTTTAAATAATTTTGAAGGATGATTTGTAGTTTGCAACTTGAGGTCGTGTACCGGTGATTGTAATAGTAATAATTGGATAATATTTGAGTTATAGTACTTGAGAGCACTTCAATGAAAATGATTTGGAGACATCCTTCAGAGGAGGAGGTCACTTAGGAGACCGAGGATGAGACGCAGGAAAGACATCTGCACCGATTTGATTTAGCTGGTTCATAGGCTATATACTTTGTTCTCGCCTTTGCATCTCTGCATTTTTGTCTCTATACTTTTGTTTCTACTTCTACGTTAGTTTTTGTTCATATTTCTGCATGTCTTCAAGTTGGCTGAGTTAGCCAAGAGTTAGTTGAGCGTTGGAAACACTTTCTGGTTTGGAGTTAAGATCCTAGTTTCGGCTTTGTTTTTGAGATTTAGGATTGATCTTAGATTTGATCTGATTTGTTTCGAAATTTGATAATGATTTTTTTTTGAAGGGGGAAAGTATGTAATATCTCGCCTATTTCGACTAGGTTCTCTGTAGCAATCTGTTTGATTCCGTAGTATTTGGAGATAATTCGTACATCATGTTATCATGTTTGGGTGTTTAGTTGGTGTCACGACCCATTTCTGGGACCATGAATGGCATACGAGGTGAACCGTCTATGGGAGCCCGGCCCATCTCGCACAAGCCTCAAAGATCAGATGTGATACCCAAACATTTAAATTTCCAAAACATTTTTGGAAAAACATTTATTAAGTAAAACATATTTATATATATAACTTAATATATAAATAAGTTCCAAAATATATACAGTAACATACTATGGTAAAATCAAATAAAAATAAATACATAAGAGTATATGGACAACCCAGTACCCCTCAGCGTCATGGTGCAGAGCTCTAACAAAACAAAAGAAGCCCGAGCAATAGGCATCACTAACCAAAATGACTCCTCACTGGTGTATGAGTTGCGGAACGGTTGTCGACGCCAAAATCTGTGCACCTGGAATATAGAATCAACCATAGACAGAAATAATGGGTTAAACCCAGTGAAGAATAACACTCCAGAGCACCTCATACGTGCCTCACAAAGACTGTCTTGAAAACAGTTCACAAATATCACAAGCAGTATTCATATATATATATACACACACACACACACTATACAATAATAGCCTTTCAAAAATCATTTCGAAACCATTTACAGACAAGGCAAACAACATGCACGTAGGCGCAATAAAATCATTTAAGATTTTTCAATCAACATTTTCATGTCAAAACATATACAAGCGATATTGGACTAAGCAAGCGTGATATGGACTCTACCATATATCACGAAGTGTGTGGACTAGCCATAAATGACGAGGACCCACCTCTATCAATAACAAATCATGTGCCTGATTGGGGCAACATGGCTACCGACAACCCTGGTAGCTGGGCTATATCAATCATAGGTATACCAAAGGCTACGTGCCTTGTAGCACAGGTGTCCTCATATTGAAAACCAAAACGTACTAATGTATAGTACACAATCCATATCATGAAATCCAACATTTAAAATCAAAGCAAAGATATATACTACATATATATCAATTTCAAATCCAACACCGATTATTACACAAATAACCAGTTTAGATCATAGCCAATCCTTATATTAGTCCATTTTCATATAATATCCAACACATCAAAACCTAGTAAATAGAAGTTTGAGACACAACCAATGTGTCTGAAGCTGCTATTCACTCACCTGAAAATCTAAGCCAAAGCACCAGTCAAATCCCACTAGTCGGTGACTGATCTTGCTGACAAGAACAGGAAGCTGTATACATACAAACAACATGAATATCAAATGCGGCATTATGGCAATATCAAATGCATGATATGCAAATGCAAATGTAGGCTCTCAAAGTCGCCCAAAATATGATTCGAAAGTGAATTTATCACTTTCGAGTCAAAATTCAAAATCTACGTAAAATTACAGTTTGAGCCAAAATTCAAAATCTACGTAAAATTACAGTTTGGTCCCCGATCGATGTAAAATTATGTTTTAGTCCCCGATATGAAAATTGTTCCTGAGGTACTTTGAGATTATTGACTCGCATTTCATAAATCAGAATCCTCAAATTCTATCCCGAACTCTCAGAAAGTTACAAATCCAACTACGGCAGAAAATATTTGCAAAAACACCCCAATTCTAACGTGACAGAAAATATTTGTGAAAAGACCAAAATTACGTACTTCCTGACTCAAATCCATCCCCTGAACACGAATTTGAACTCAGATTTCACAAACAAACAACAGATTTTCCTCAAATCCACAAGACCCGAACCTAACCCTAGCTCCTCCAAAAATTCACCAAATCAGTTGATTCAAAGCTTGAATCATGTTCCTACAAGTCCCCTATAACCTATTCTAATATCCTTTAACATCCATTAACTCAAAATCATCAGAAATTCAGACATAAGATGGATTTCGGCCAACAATTGTATGTATGAATCAATGCATGAAATTGAGTTTAAAATGAAGAAAGGATGTTAATCTTACCTCATAAATGGATTAGGAACATTGGGGAAGCAATGTGGGAGAATTCCAAACGAGTTGAGAGAGTTTTGAGTGAAATTTTGAGAGGAAATGACGGGTTTCGAATGTTTTCACAGCTACAGATCAAAGGGAACATACGTTATATTTAGCAACAACGTACATTATGGTGATGCACAATGTACATTGTGCCTCACAACGTACGTCATGATGCATCCAGTAGGTACATGTTTTGAAGAAAACACACCTCAACGTACGTCATTCTCAGCCAATGTACGTTGATCATCCTCGTCCCAGATAACGTACGTCATACCTCTACAACGTACGTTATGCTGCTTTTCCAAATAACATACGTCTTCCACAATGTACTACGTATGTTGTTCACTCTCCCAACATATACTCGACATTTCACGTTTCCCCATATGCATCGAACTTCCCTCGAGGTTCGATAACACCTAATCCTCGACAATTACGTTTGAGTATCTTCAAGATCACATTGAACTTAATCAAAAACCTACAAGAATCCTAATCAAAATGGGCGAAATATTACAGTTGGTCCCGAGAACGATGGAAATTATGATTCTAAATTGGAAATGCATCAAAAGAGGGAATTTGCGCTCTTTGGGCATGTTGGAGGCTGTCTACATGCGTTGTGATGGAGTTACACACCTAGGAGAGGTTATGCATTTGAGGATGATTCGGTTTATCCCTATCTATGCATGCAATGTTGATTCTACACATGTAGGGGCGTGTTACGTGCGTTGTACATGTATTACGCACGTTGATCATCTTTTGGGTTTGAACCATGAGCTGGGGAATCCATCTACACATGTTGTGTGTTGTGATATGCACATAAGAGTGATATTATGTGTGTATAATGGATGTTACGCACATAAACATGCCTTTTCTAGGCGATTTTAAGTGAAATGCAACATTTTGATATTGTGGGCCTATAAATACCCCCATCCGACCTTCCTTTGGCCATAACTCACCTCAACTACCAAAATCACTAACAAATTGATTTCCTTTCATCTTCCATTGCTTCTACTTCGATTTTTATGGTATGAAACATTCATTAATCTCTTGTTTTCTTCATCCCTTCTTCTCATTTGTTCATCTAGGGATTAGACCGAATTTGAAAGTTGGACTCATATTTCTTTTTTTCTGTTGAAATAAAAGTTAACTGTGGTTAGATTATGGTTATTTGAGATAAGAATCATAGGATTTAAGGTTCATTTTTTGGAGGTTTTGTGTTTGGATGAAATGGGTTTATTTGGAGCTATGGTTTCGGATTTTGATGATTTTCTTGCTAGATTTGGAGTTGTTTCTAATATATCTTGATAGATTAGAGTTACAAATGCTTGGAGTGGAGTTGGGTGTTGTGATTTGATGATTTATTTCTATGAGTCAAAGAAATGTGAATTTGAAAGTAAAACATCTTAATGATTTTGAGTTTGTTTTGAAATAGATGTTAGATTCTTGTTCAGGAGGCCGATTATAGTCAATGTGGGTAATTGGTTAGGTCGGGTATCGATCAAAATGAGATGTAAGTATTTTTGGAATAAATTTTCTGCCATCATTCTTTTCTATAATTTTTGAAAGATTTAGATTAGATTTGTAAATTCTAAAAATTTGGGCTAGATTTGGAATATCTGAAAGTTTAGGGCTAGTTTTGTGAATTCCAAGAGTTTGGGATTTTAATTGGAATTTTTGATAAGTTCAGGACTAATTATAAATTTAGAAAAATTTGAGGACTAGTTTATAATTTTTTGACGTCTCAGGGACCAAGGTGTAATTTTACATTGAGGTGTAATTTTGGATTATACTGTTAAACTTACGTCCAAAATGGGTTTTTGGGCATTGTTCAATAGTCTAAGTCTTCATATACATGTGCACATATTTCGGTATAGCCACAGTACCAGTTCCCTACTTTGATTTGTTTCTGACACCTTTGTTTGTTTTTGATATTATTGTTTAAGTTTCTTGTTCTTGCCAACGTGATCAGCCGCTAGAGAGTGGTGCATAACTGACTTTGCTTAGACATCAAAGTGAGTGGATGGCAGTTTCAGACACATAGGCTGTGTCTTGAAACTCTATCTATTTTTGTTGTGTCTGATATATCTCTAAAATTGGACTAATCTAAGGATTGGTCTAATTAATAAACTGATTGTGTGACTTTTAATAATCAGTAATCCGTTTTTGAACTTTGATATATAGTATATTATATATATATATATATATCTTTGTTTCTAATTCCATTTTTTTATTTTGAATTTGCATGCGTGTTTGTTTTGGTGACACTATTATTATAAATGTTTTCTAATATAGACGCCTAGCTACGAGGTATGTAACATTTAATATACCAATGCTTTGTCAAGATATTAGTTACCAGGGTAATTTGGTAGCCGTATGTCTGGCCAGACATACGTATTATGATCTGATGTTGGCGCAGACCACATCACTCTTTGCTTTTGAAGCTGTGTGCACACTTTTTGTTTTTGCCCATATCTCGGATACTATGTTTTGCTTCTGGTACTATTATATTAATCCAATGCCTGCGTGCATACTGTCTGTTTTATTGCGAATATTTTCGAAATGGTTTATGAACGATATGATGTATATAGCATGTATATATGTATACTCACTTATACCTACATGCGGTATTTTTTAAATGTTTTCAAAACAGTCTTTGTGAGGTCTCAGGGGCGATATGGAGTGTCGTTCATCACTGAGTTTACTCACCCCCCCCCCCTCAAATAACATTTTTAGATACTCATTTTTTACATGAACGATTGTTTGGTATTTGGATCTCAATGAGGCGTCTTTTGGTTATTGATGCCATTTTGGATAGGGCTCTCTATTTTTGTATTAGTACTCCACACTGAGATATTGTTGGGTCATTGGGTATAACTTTTGTATCTAACCTTCGATTTTACTATTACTATTTTTATACTCACATTTGAT
>CAODLS012228641.1:0-12251 GCA_948243855.1 Flueggea neowawraea | reverse complement strand
ATTCTCTTTGTTTTTCCCTTTCATTTTCTTTTGTTTACAAATGCAGATTACTAATCTACTTATTGCTTTCATTAAATATATAACTTCATGTGCCATTATATTATACTTTGAACATCAATAGTTATTTAGCAGAGAAGCTTTATTGGAAAGTGAAATCTTTTATGCGATGCTTGGTGCAAGATTAAGATTTAGAGGAGAAATTCAAGAGAAATAAAAAAAGAAAAGAAAAGGGAACAAATGGTTAAACAATGACAATGTCAACTAAACAACCCTTTACTTCATATTTCTTCATCATATTGTCTCATAAATGTTGTTTGCTATTGTATGATATTTTAAGTTGCTACCTTTTAGACCTAGTTTTTGAACTATTTGACTCGTGACCTTTTGTTCAGTCACTGCCTGATTATGTCGCATTGACATTGAGTTGTTTTTGGCAGTTGAGATGTGGCCATCCCAACCATTTCTTATATGCACTGTATCTATCAACTATTTGGTGGTTATAATGATAAATGATAATTGTGCCACTAAGTTTAGGTACTTCACCCTAGAGCAAGTCACGTATTCAAAGTCTTGAATTAAACTATTTGTTATCTCATTCATGCTATAGGGATAGAGAGTTTGTTTTCTAATTAGTATCTGCGCTTCTATTTTGGATTCACATGATATAATTCTTTTTTCCAGTAAAAATCTATTTGAGATTTATGTATAAATGTAAGATTTCAAGAGACTCGTCAAACTCTCACTGAGTTTGCTAACTGTTGTTTTTTGGTCAATACTGAGTTTGCTAACGTGCCTTTTGTTGTTGTATAATACAGAAGAGAAAGGTATCTGATGAAGTCCCAGGAGGACCAACTGATGCATTGACAACCGCTAGTGCTTCAGATAGTTCAAATATCAAAGGTATGTTTTGATTTTGAATCTTTAGTTTTCTCTTTAGCGTATGAATTTAGACAATAGAAGTAAAGCAATGGACTAATTTTGATGCTAAACGAGTGTAACTGCTATACTTGTGCAATGGTTCCCACAAAGACTCACCAACTCCATAGTCCTGTCAATTCGAAATGTAATGGGAAGATTATGTATCAATAGTTCCAACAGATTGTGTGAAAAACAAAAAGCTGTTTACATCCAAAGTCCTGTCCATTCAAAACATCATTGAACTGTTTTCTGAAACACATTTACAAGATGGCAAATTTTGCTCAGCATCAGGGCAAAAAAAAACTTGAGTTTCTTTCTTTCTTTCTGTGGTGGTCTAAAAACTGCGGTAGCTATCCACATTTCTTGCAAAGTTTGGCTGAATTTTATGCATTAATTAGACATTGACATAACTGAACCTTTTGAAACAAAAGTATCTAGTGAAGAAAATGTTATACCGAGTTGGGAACAAGCGGGTCAATTGTTGGCATGTTCAAGTTAAATTGCATCCAACATTCGGCTAAACATACCCTTCTTTTAGATTGATATGCCTATGGTTTGGTATTGTGAAATTGAAAAAGAATGAAATTCTTATAAAATAACGCATTGCTTTTCTGCAGAAAATGCAAGTGGTTCAGGGTCTCGAGACGATGCAAAGTCCAACTCAAAACCTCCATTGTTCAAGATTCAAGTGGTTAAGAAACCAGCTGCACCTGCTAACAGTAACAAGCCATCTGCAGCTTCGGATGAAACACAAGAGCAGAGCAAAACTAATGGTAAATGTGCAGCACTTCAGTCCCTTCTTCAGAACTATGACAGCGATGACGATGATGAATGATTTTTTCCCCCAAAAATTCATTGTACTGTATTGTATTTTGTCCAACATGTTGCATTGAATTAACGGATTACGTTAATATTCAGTTACAGAAGTATCCGATCGAGTTTATGAATTAAACTTGAGCAAGTTAAGCCACATGAAGTTAACTCAAGTGGATGGGTGTATGAGAGTTGTAGAATATAAATAAGGTCATGAATTCGAATCCCGTTGCACTAAAAAAAACTCGAGCAGTTTGAGCTCGGTTTTACATGTTTTTAGTGGATAAGCCGAGTTGAAGGAAAGTAATGCTCAGTTCATTATGATTTATGATCAGTTCGTTATTTTTTTTTAAAGGATAGGGGGTGGGGTAAAGTCCAAAATCGTTTTTATCCTCTACTCACCCTCAAGTTCGAACTTGGAAAGTCATCAAGTTATAAAGAAGCCTCAGCCATCCGAGCTAACCCCTGGGGCTTACGATCAGTTTGTTAATTAAGTACTCCTTAATTGATTTTATTGTGTTCATGTAGGTTCAGTTTGTACTTTAAAAAAATATGGAAAAATTAATTTATGTCTGGAATATTTATTTGACATATTTATCAATAAAATACGAATAATTTTTATTTTTCAAAAAATATTTTTTTAATATTATGAATATTTAAAAATAAAAATTCAAAGCTAAAAGTTATCTATTTATGAGTTCGAGTAATTAATTAAGGACTTCTCTTTTTTCAAATTAATTGAGGACTTGTCTGACAAGAGGATGAAATAGTTTTGTCACTTATTCTTATTTTTTATTATTTATTTCTTATTTACACAATTTTTCTCTTTAGAGCAATGCTCTTTATTATTTTTTTATTTTATACGTTATATATATATATATTATTCAACTCTTTAGTTTAATTTGCCATATTTGTGTACATTATAATAATACTCTTTATCACATTCCTTATTTCAATATTTTATAATTAAAATTTAATAAAAACAGTTATGAACCATTTTTAGCAGCAATAGACATCTCAAAGAAATAATAAAATAACATTAGAGAGTTATTTTTTGCTTTATATATACCTAGCGCTTGTGGCCACTCTTTATCTACTATAATGAAGGAGGCATGGCTTTGAGGAGATTCTTGGAGACATGATTTTCAAATTTGACTCTTAATGTTGAAGAAATAGGTTAAATGAAGAGTTTGATGGTGATGCTCTAAATCATTTATTCTTTCTTTAGTTTTTGTCATATTTATTTATTTTTTGGGTTGAAATTCGAAGAAAAGCACTAATTGATACATCAATTTATAAATCAGTGGGGCATGCGGTTTGGTGTTCGACTTAATAAAGTTCTTTCATGATTGGACTCTATATTAAATGAGTCGAGTTTAAATAAATTTTGAAGCTTGAAACTTAAATGAACCAAACTTGAACATTTTAAAATTTAACTCAAAAAACTCGTGAACTAGTTTGATTGTAAGTTTGTGAGCAAATTCGATATTAGACTCGTGAATATATATATATATATACACTATTTTGAGGAAAATATATAATGAGTCATAATTAATTGTGTATATATGCTAATTAACTATAGTAGGATGAAAAAAGAAAAAAAGTATTATACAGTAGCTAAATATTCAATAAATGTAATAACTTTCTTTTCTTACATCATCAAAGTACAACCATATATTATTTTATTTGATTATACATATTAAAAATATAAATATGATCGAAGGTGATTCAATATTAAGTTAAATTTGTAAAGTAAATTAAAATTTTTAATAATTTTTTGTTCGATTACATATTAAATATAAATTTATTTAATTAATTTTTAAAAATTTTGTTCGCAGTCTTATAAAGAGTTGAGTTTAAATAGAATTTTGAATACAAAATTAAACTCGAGGCTAAAATATTTTGGCCAATTTGACAATTTAAATATTTTAAAAATGAGTTCGGCTCGACTAAATTCGACTCAATTAGGTTGTATAGATCGGGGAAAATAAAAAGGAAAAATGGCAACAGCATAATCATGAATTGATGGTATTCTAAAAGCAAAGAAACGCCTAGAGAAGCAAAAACGCAGAATCCAACACATTCATCTTTTTGTTCTCTCTGTAATGGTCTTCTCAACCAACCCATTATCCCTAACCGTACCCGACCCTGCCTTCGAGTCATGGCTCCGTGACTCCGGCTACCTCGAAATTCTCGACCAAACCACCACCTCCTCCAATACTGCAGCCACCTCCACCAGCTCCGCCGCCACAGTCGCTACCTCAATTACCGGAAGATTTTTCACTTCTTTCTTCTCTCAAGTCCTGACCTTTCTATCTCTTTTCACTCTGAACCCCTTCTCTAAGCTCACAACTGACGACTTCTCCGGCCAAACACCGTCTTGGACCCGTGCCTTTTTTGGGGATTTTGGGTCTTACTCTTTTCCGTCCGGGTCGGACCAGGCTAGGCGCCGGGTCCAGGAGAATGTCAAGCGCTATGCGAGAAATTATGCTTCTTTGTTTATCCTCTTCTTTGCTTGTACTTTGTATGCTCTTTCTCTTTCTCTCTTATATGTATTTATACCCTTGTCTGTTTGTATATAAAGATTGGTCCTTTCTGGTTATTATTACTGTTCGATTGATGGGAAAATAGGGGAATTTGAGGGAGAAAATTTATGTTGAAAATTTTCTCTTTTATTAGAGCTGTTTGGTTGCTAAGAAAAGTCGGAACTGGGTGGGAACTTTTGTGTGGGAAGTTGTGTGGCATTTCGTGAAATGAGAATTGTTGCCTTAATACAAGTTGTGTGTGTGCGCGCTTGTCTATGTGTAAGCAAGGTTGAAGGAAATGAGAATTGATTATATGAAAATGAAGATTTGATTAGTTCTTTTAAGTATTTCCTTATTCTGTACTTGAAAGGAATGAACAATTTCATGGCGGGAATAATAGTGACCAGAGAACTTGTCCTTGGCTCCGTTGCATTGTTACAATTGTTTGTTCAATAATCCTGTGCCTGTGTTCTTGTGTTTCAGGTATCAAATGCCACTTGCTCTCATTGGATTGGTATCATGTTTGGCACTTTGGGATATTTTCAAGTTTTGCAGTGATAAATGGGGATGGGATCGGTACCCTGTGATTCGACAGGTTTTAGTTCGTACAGTACAGTGTGGTAAGTTGTTCTTCTTCTTTGTTCTTTTTTTTTCCTTCTAGGAATGTTACACTAATTTAGCACTTTTATGTCTACACTACTTTTTTCCTTGCACCAATAGTTAGGGATATATCAGACTGAAAAATTTCACGCCCGCAGGAAGCAGTTTTTAATTCGAAGTTGCTGATGCATATGCATATTAATAGATGAACTCAACCAGCCTTCTTGCTTCTTTTCACATGTTCTTTTTGGTTTACTTAAAAAAACTTCCTTAACATGTTCTTACTTCTTTTCACATGTTCTTTTTGGTTTACTTAAAAAACCTCCTTAACATGATACTAATGTGCAGCATTTAAACGATTGGAAGTAACTGTAGAGATTTGTTCTCAAGCACTTTCCATATGGAGGTGCCAGAGAAGTGACATTCAAATTGTTGCACGTTTGTTGTTTGGATGGCTCATGTAAAAAAAAAGGGCATGGCTTGTTTTAGAAATTTTAAATGTTCAAATTTTCTAGATGCATTGGTCAGTATTATTTTACATTAGCTGATTTAGTTTTCGAAGTTTTGATTGACACTACTAATTTTCATTTGTCATGGGAAAAGGTCGTGGTACTAGTTTCTCTCTTTCCCTCCTCCAAGGACAATTTTCTTTGCAATTATAGTCAATACAGCTTAATACTGAAGATTTATTTGAAGAAAAATTTATAGAAAGGGATATTGATTTCCAGACTTGCTCTCACACTTTGCATATTTACCTCATTGTTGCAGCAACTGCCGTGATTCTCCTGAGTTTAAATGTTCAAATGGCTTTGTTTTGTGCAATAGGCGTCAGTTATGCAGGTAACAGTTAATATCAGTGATTCTTGTTCAAACTAATAAATTTTTCCATTTTGGGTTACAAGGGAACGTCTATGACTTGATGTTTTCTGGTAGAATTCGTGTGTTTTAATCTGTTATAATTAAGCATATGCATGCCTTTCTCCGCAGTGATGGTTTTGCATGCTGCATTCCGGAAGTTGACTCCTACAACAAAGCAACCTTCTCGGCAGAGATGAATTCGACATTGATTTGGGCATACTTTTCACTTCCCTTAACATTTTGATCAGAAACTCACCTCATTTTACAGTTAACTGTGAGAAATACAGTTTTTGCTAGACGTCACCTTCAGAGCGGAATCAAGAGTTCTATAATCCAACTTTTCTCATGCAAGTTGAGTAAATACTTCAATATATATTCTTGACCTATCGGAATATTTTGTGAATTGTTCTTTGTATTTAGCTATCTTAGCTCCTGTTGAAAAAGGTCTGCTTGAAATCACTGACGTGCAATTTATGCTTTTGTTGACATGTTTGAAGACGACATTACACTCTTGAGTTTGTTCTGTATACACTTTTTGATGACTGTTCGCTGAAGAGCTAATGTGGTAGCTGTTAATTACTCCCATCTAGACATTTGTAGACATCCAAACTATCAAGCAGCTGTGAATTGGTACTTGGTATGGTCAATTACTTTCTTTTTACTTTTTTTGGCCACTTCATTGTATTTTGGCAGTAAAACTGAGCTTAACTTGAAGAGATTGGTCAATGTTCATTCATAATGTTTCAGTGGTGACGAGCCTGACCAGCGAAAATGGCTTACATTGTAAGTCAATTCCCATGAATCAATGGCAAGAGATTGAGAGTTCAATCCCTCATGAATCAATCATCAAGAGATCGAGAGTTTGATCCCCCATGCATCAATCATCAAAAGATCGAGAGTTCAATTTCTGTGAATCAATCATCAAGAGATGAAAAAATACTACTCCCAAATGGTGTACAAGAGAACTATCAACCAATTGAAACCACAAAAAAGAGCAAAATTTTTACCAGAAGTACACCGGATAAATACAATTGGTGTTGCTAAAATTACATTCTCAACATAATAAATTAAAAATAACAACCCCTAATTATACACCAATTTCTCCACAGAAAAACAAAATCTATAAAAGGGGAAAATAATCAAAATAGATGTTAAATGCACAATGTCTTACAATGTTATGTACATTAATCTGAAAGAATGCATAAACAAGCAACACACTACAAAAAAGGGAAACAGAAAAGTTTCATCTGATTCCAACCAGTTCAGTCATGTTTGATTCACATCTCTTGAAACTTGATCTTGCCATCTGGCATCGAAAACGAGTTCAATACCATAAACATGTTAGATGAGTGCCCACAATGATCTAAAATTGGAAAGACGAGTAATGGCAAACATTTAAAAAATCAAAATCTTCGATTCCAGATCGCAAATGCACAGAAGTTACAAAAATGTTTAATTTAGCAGAGTTGTGTGAGTCGGATGCAAAATTACTGCCTTTTCTGCAATTTCAACAGGTCTTTTAAACAAAAAGGGACATCATCAACATACCTGGATAGTAGGAACCTTGCAAGGGGACTTAAATTGGCATTCGAATTGAAGTCCTTGTTCTGTTGCTTCTTCTTGTCAGCATCTGCGTTAACATTTTGCGTTTCTTCAGGAGCTGTTTTGCCCTTAGCAAATAGTCGAGCAGCAAGCTCCTGAAGATCTTTCGAAGACGATTCCTTCGAACTGCATGTATCACTTCTATTTCAGTAATTTGAACCACTCGCCATTATTTCACTTAATGACACGACAAAGATTTTTAAAAAATCTGTTTCAGAAAGAACTACAAACCTCGCCAATCGCTGAAGCAAATTTCTGACGAAGGCCTCAGAAGACCCATGCTTGTTGCGCTCCATAGTTATAAGTGCAGGCACAACCAATTCTTCTGAATCATCAGAAACTGCCTACATTGTACAAATCAAAACATAAGGCATCACTGAACACTAGTGCTTAAAAATTGTTCCAGTGGAAGATTAAATGTACACATCATACCTATTCTTTCCAAGGATATCTAAATGCAGTTCATACTAAGATAAATGACTCGAAAATGAAAAAAATAAGTAAATTGCACATTGTAGCTTCAATATAACTAAAATTTCCTCCAACCAAGACAAGAAAATTCATGCTGTATAGGCAATTACAACAATTGATGATCAGCACGAACCACTTACTTCGTTCATTGACTACCTTTCCGATATGGCTAAATAGGCATTGCAACAACAGTTCGGAGGCAAAATGAACAAACTGAATGAGATCCATGCAATACTGAGAAATAAGCAAGAGATTTGCTAATGTGCAGTGTCAAATTGTCCATAACGGCTTTCCATAATTTTTATAGGTGATATATAGTGATGAACCCTCGCAGCTTCCCCATGCACTACCATAACTAAGTTGTTGGAAGAAAATTCTCAGGTTGCTTAAAGACATGATTATTTCAATGCAGATGAAGAATTTGTTGAACTTAAATTTTATGACTAAAAATCCTAACACGGCATTACGGGAACAGCCGACACAAAAAGCCATAATAGCTGCTTTGTCTAGCAGAGCAAAGCATATACATAATCTGTACTAGAAAAAGGACACCAGCTCTCTCATCCCACTGAGCATTATCTGGCAGCTCACCTCTTTTATAGACGGAATCAATAAAGCTAACAGTGGTGCTGATGATGACACTATTCTTGCATTTTCTTCATCATCACTTGCTCGCCGTGATCTTGGAAATGCTCTTTGTGCATCATAGTACTCACGTGAACTTCTGAGGTAGGAGCATTTTCCTTCAGACACTATGATTGCATTTCCATTATTGTAAGAAAAAGAATCACAAGCACAATGAACACTATATACCTGGAATAATCAGAGCTGTTTGTTGATTGGTCTGTCCTGTTTTCAAGCCCATCATTGTTGATCTTGCTCACTGCTGACCTTTCTCTAGCATTTCCTTTCCGCAACCCTACTTGCATTGCAGCTTTTGCCTACATATATTCATCAAGCAAAGAACCAACTCAACACAGCATGTCAACATATTCAGGGTTATGAAATCCATAAGTGATTTCATGTTCCATGCAAAAATTAAATAAACAAAACAAATGCCAACACAGCATTTTAAAAAAGAGTTCCCAGGGATTCCACAAATAAAATATTTCAAAAAATCAAACAAATTGTAAGAAAAATTTGCTATGACATGTCAACACAAAATCTAAAATAAAATGAATTTGTAACTCAAATGAAATGAGCCAAAGAGTAAAGAGTTTATAAATCAAATGATAGTTCACTCTGCATTTTAAAAGGAATTTATGACACACTCCATAAGCAGCTGACAATTATCCAGCAAGCAGGACAAAAACTGAAAAGTCCAAAATAACCTCAGCAAGATTAGCTGCACTGTCTTCTGGTGGTGAGGCACTTGCAGTTCTCTCTTGTATTCCCAATCTTGATTTAGGGGTTCGCGGAGAATCAGAATCATCATTTTGTCCCCGAAAAACAACAGTTCCACTGGTAGAAGCATCTTCAAAAGAAGCAAATGTGCTGCTAGACTACACAGCAAACCAAAATATGGTCAAATAAATGGATAAGGGATACCACAATAAAAGCAAACAGAAATTCTATCAATATTGTCTCAATAAAAACTGAGCAGATGTTATACCAAACCGCTTTGATCTCGAAATACAGTTGATGATTGGGATGCTCTTGGAGTCCGTATAACAACAGTTCCAGAACCACTCACTGACAATTCATCCTGAAAATAAAGCATTTACCAGTTGCTTCCCAATAAAGGTTGAGAAGATGTGACACTCAGAAGTATGAGCATAAAACTTGAAACTACTCACTGCTTAAGATGGTTTATGGAACATTTTCCAAACAAACTATGCAACTGAACAAATTTCATCTTTCCAGCAGATGGGACCAAATACTTGATAACTATATTCAAAAGATAACAATTTCATCTTTTTTTCCCACAAACGTGTTAGCAAAATAACTATACTCAAAGGGTGGCAATTTCATCTTTTTTCCACATGAATTAACATAACATATTTAGTCCACAAACGCATTGGCAAATAATTGCATCAAGATTTTCTAAATGTGTGTTGTGCACGAGATTGAGAGAGACTTACATCATCATGGGAATTATTCTGATATTCACCATGATATTGATCTCTAGCAACTTTACCAAAAGATTTCTCCAGTGAATCCTGAAGCATATTTCCAGATGCAGAGAAAAGATTACCACTCTCGGAAGTTCTTCCCTGAGGAATCTTGTTGTATGAAATTTCTGTTTTATTTTCTCTAACCTGAGGCGGTTTTGCAGCACTCCTCACTGTCCCAGTACCCTGTGATCCACCAATGCTGAAGTCCCATCCAGCATTTTTCAAAGGTTTTCCCTGAACACTGCAAATTAATCCAGCCTCTTGGAATAAGAACATATAAGAAAATCCACTAATAACAAACAAATCCAACCCACCTGGCTCGAACAGTCCCATCAGCTCTTACATCTCTTGTCACCTTCACTGTATCAGATCCCTCCCCTATCCCCTTTAAGCCGTTCCTGGGTGTTTCCGCATCCTTTAATTGGTACTTAGGCCGCTCTCTATCAACATAAAAACCATAATGTAAACACTATACCTACCTAAGTGATAAAGATACCTATGTTTTTAGCATTTTCTTTCATAAAAAAGAACAAAACAGATTATCAGGAAGCATTTGGGGACATAGCCCAGAGGCAAATCAATCCTGCTTTCTCATAGGACACCACAAATATAAGTACATCTTCATGTCCTTTATGCTAAGAAAGAAGAAGAAAAGAAGTAGAAAATTTTGTGTTTCCCTGAGGAACGCCATGTACTAAGTGAATAGCAAGACCAATGTATCTAACCTTATTCTCTCCAAAAGCTTGGGGCTCATTCTGGCATTTCTTATGAACCGATGTTTCAAAAGTTCCTTAGCACTTGGTCTCTGTAATTACGTTGATAAAAAAAATAGAAATTACAAGCAATTTTAGAGATTTCAATAATGTCGTAGAACCAAAGCATTGCATCCATATCCTTGTAGACAACAATTCAAAGTGATCAAGAACAAGACCAATAACAAATAATCAGACAAAGTTATATATATGTCCAATCAATAAGGTGATGTAACAAGAAAACCTAATTCACTTAAAGCCAACAAAATTTTCAAGATAGTTTCTCAAAAAAAGATAAAAGGTTAAACAAACTTCGCTTCCCAAATAGTTCAAAACAAAATTGAAACTATATGGACTAGAAAATTAAAAAAAAAATCTGTAGAAAACAATTTACATCCTCATCGGCTAGATAATTTGACCATTTGATCATTCACTAAAACTTATCTCCCAATAGCATAATTGCATAAAAAACTGTTCGAGCACCTTCAAAAATCAAAATCGTTTCTAGACCCAGGTAATAATCAAGTTCTGTCATTACTCCTTGGCCAAGGAAAACACACAACTTAAAACCAAACTGTTTACTTACTACAATAAAAGGACAGAAATGTTACCGCAATAGCAACATGCTAAAGAAAGAATTAAAAAAGAAAACAGCTGCAACAAAGATTATAATAGGAAATTCAATTCTCTTAAATTACTACAATACAATGAGATATTTCAAATCATTGAAAAACTAAATCATTTTAATTTTAAGTTTAGCTTTGTTCTCACTATAGATCAACTCACTGGAAGCTCTCAAGCTTTCACTAAAACCATTTAGATAGTGTATCAAATAATTAGACTGAAAGAGCATGAACAAGAATCCAAACCTGGTATTCTACATTCATAATTTTGAAGATTGAGCAAACAAACAGATAACTTCAAGCATTATACTTGAAATATGCATCATAACTTCAAGCATCATACTTGAAATATGCATCATTCCAGAAGAAAATATTGATAATTCTATAATCCATCTCAGCAAAATATTTATGGAGGGAATAAATACTTGCCTCAGCTGCAACTTTCTTTAAACATAATGACACAAATTCTTTCATAGGTCGAGAAAAATGCTCATCATGCTGCACAAGAGACACAAAAGAGAGGAAAAAGATCTCTTCAATCATGAAAAATAATGCATCCATCTCACAAAAAAAGTATTTGTTCATTCTAGATCTGCAGAAGAAATGATTGATCAGTCCAACAAATAAAAGAAAAAAACCTGTGGCGGATTCTCTCGGGGTATGATAAAAAGAACCCTCATTGGGTGGAGATCTGCAAGTGGAGGCTCCCCCTTTGCCATCTCAATCGCAGTTATTCCCAATGACCAGATATCTGCCTGTATCAAACAAGAATTTAGATTGGATATGAAGTTTGATTCAACATAATCAAGGTCAACGAGATAAGAAAAAGATGAAGGGGATGATTTGCAGTTCCCAGAAGAGAAGTTCTATCAAAGAGTCCAAGCTGATTCGTAACTACCTTTTCGTTGTATCCTTCCACATTCTGAATTACCTCCGGAGCCATCCAGAATGGTGTTCCTACAAAAGTCTGTAATT
>CAODLS012228592.1:0-11028 GCA_948243855.1 Flueggea neowawraea | reverse complement strand
GAGTATCATTGATTACAACTCGAAGAATTCAATCAAACAGGAAACAAGTGTATAAAGGCTAACTCGAGTTATCATAAAAGACAAAATAATTATATCTAGGACTGACAAGATCAGAGTTTAAATGTTGAAAGTCAGTGGTTCCAGCGGTCACATTCATGGATAACTCGAGTTAGAAAAAATGCCAACTTGAGTTAGAGATTCAGAAGTCGTGTTTGCTCATGTGGATAACTCGAGTTAGAATTTTGCTTACTTGAGTTATATAAAGTGTCAAAGCATTAAATTTAATGGCTACTTTATCCCACAACGACTACAATTAATTCTCTAATGTCTCTTTTGACTTCCAAATGTATAAATACATCTAAGAGACTTTAGAGAAGGTAGAACAACAACTTGCTATCATCTTGCAACAACATCAATCTCTCATTTGTTCATATGAGCTCATTATTCATATACCTCTCAAGAGTGCTTTTACCTTTGCAAATCTGTTTTTACTTGAGAGTGTTAGATTACATTGTTGTTCTTCCTTATAAGAGAGAATCATTGTAATAGAAAGAGAATAGTTTACTTATTTGTCTTAAAAAATAAGGATTGTACTTGAGTGGTTTAATCTTGCACTATTGAAGAAAGAGTGTGTATAGGTTGCCTTCATCTATTGAAGAAGGAAGTTATAGTGGATTGAAAATCTCAAAGGGAAGTTTGAAGAGTGAACGTAGGCTAAGAGGGACGAACCACTATAAATCTTGGCTTTGTTTTCTCTATCCATTCTCTCTTTACATTTATTACTTAAGTGAATTGGATTATTGTTCTTGGTTTATTTTTGACTTTTATTAATTAAGTTGTTAGTGCAAAAATATTTTCAAATATGTTTTAAAAGTTGGAATTCCAATTCACCCCCCTGTTGAATTGCATTTTAGACCTACAATGTTCACCTTGAAAAGACCTCTAAAATTCAACAAGCCCTTGAGTTGTGTCTTTATGGATTAATTGGTTAACCATCTCACGCGTTGCAGCTAGGGGTGGGCAAATAAGCCTGGTCCGTAGACTGGCCCAAACCCGATTCTATTAATATCAGGGCCTGAATTTGGGTTTTTAGCCCGAAGGGCTAGGCTGGCCTGAAAAAATGGCCCGATGCAAATTCTGGCCTAGCTTGGGTTTGCAAAAGGTAGGCCCAGCCCGTCTTATGAACATAACATGCTCTCTCCCTATTGTTTTGCACTTTACCCAAACCCTATAGATCTCATTCCACCCACCAACTTCTCTCTCAATCTCTCGATGCCTGCCTCTCTCATTCCCTATCTCAGTTGCCCCCTAACTTGTCCTACTACTCTCTCTGTCTCTTTTTTGCTCTTTGATTCTCGACGCTCCACCTCTCTCTCTCGACACTCGCGCTCTAGCTCTCTCTCTCGGTCTCGATGCTCCAACTCTCTCTACAAATCAGTAAGTCTTCTTGTTAAGGGATTGAACGAAATAGAAGAGTATAATGTCAATTACAGAGTTAAAAGAGTGCCACGTCATGAGAGATTGAAGCAGAAAAGTCTTCACTTACTCGACACCAATGGTGCAAACGTCGATGTTTTTGTTTTTCTTTTTTTAGGGTTTGAATTATTTAGACCTAATTGTGGTTGTCTTTCCGATGGTACAAATGGTACAAACGTTGACGTTTTTATTTTCTTTTTTTAGGGTTTGAAGTAAATTTCTGTGGATGGTTGGGTTTTTAATGTGAATGAAGTGAAGTTCTCAATTCACTTTATGGAGGTCTTGTTCTGAATTAATTTCAATTAGCTCTTTAATTCCTGAAAGTACATTGAAGCTGAAATATGTGCTTTCAATGTTTAAATTTGAGAAAATAATTTTCAAGTCCTTGAGGTATACCCTAATTAGTAGGTAGGTCTTCGTATTTTTAAGAAGTTGCATACATATCCTTGAGGTCAGAAACTGAGTTACACTTAAGTCTTTCTATTAGTGATCTATTTTAAGTTTAAATGAAGTTTTAAAGACAAAAATACCCCTTAAACATGAGAAATCCTAATGTCCTTTTCTTCTCTGTTTCTTCTTCTTCTTCTTCTTTTTCTTGAAATCTAGAATTCATGTTCTTCTTTTCAAAATAAAAACCCATATTGAAATATTCATCTGCTTTGCAGTTCTCCTACCAGAATTCAATTGAAAAGAAAAAAAAAGAAGAAGAACGAGTTGCGTTTTCAAATCTACGAAGTAACATATAGAAACCAAAAGGGAAAAAGTACACAACTTTACCATGAACTCACATTCGATATATTCATCTGCTTTGCAAGTCTCCTACCAGAATTCAATTATTTTTTTAAAACACACACAAAAGATCGAAACTTTCATAGCCATTACATTTCATAAGACGAATATTTTCGGGGAGTATTGTATGAAAAGGGTTTTGATTGGAAATTCACACTGCACACATCTGGTTCGATCTTCTTCTTCTTCTCTCTCTCTCTCTCTCTCTCTCTCTCTCTCTAAGTATTTGTTCACTTGACAATTTGAAAAAGCCGAATAGATCGAACCAGAGTGAGAGACCAAATCGAACTTTAAGGACACACTGAGCCGACCTACTCACTCACTGAGGTGACCCACCTTGGAATCTACAAACTAAAGCTCTCATCTCACCAATTCATATGACTTAAACCATTGAATCACCCTCCAAAAGCATTGTATTGAATAGAATGATCACTATGAACAAATCATTCACCAACTATACAACTCAGTGAAATCCAAATCAAGCAACACCAAAGCCACTTCACCAAAGCCAATACAAACCCTTGTAGATAAGAACAGAGAACAACGGTACCCGCTTCACCAAAGCCAACACAAACCCTTGTAGATAAGAAGCTCACTGACCCAGAACCCAAAAAACAAACCAAGAATCAAAAAAACAACCACCATAGCAAAACCAACAACAGAGAAGAGAACAACCCAGAAAAAGACAAAGAAGCAAGAACAACCATTCATGGAGAAGTCTTTTCTGTAATCCAACCGGGTTTGTTCATTTTTATCGACTCCAACGACGACACCAAATGTAAAGGAACCCAGATACAGAGGCGTTAGAGAGAGAAGCTACTGTGAGAGAGAGACAGAGAGGAACCCAGAGGTGTTAGAGAGAGAAGCGACTGTGAGAGAGAGGGGTGGAAATCTGTTTGGGATGAATTTAAAGGATGGTATTTTTGTAAAGTTTGATTTCCGTTTACTTCGTCAGTCAAAAAAGGTTTCAGGGACGTGTATGCTACATCCAAAAAATACAAAGATCTATCTACTAATTAAGGTACACCTCAGAGACTTAAAAATTATTTTTCCTTTAAATTTTATCGCTAGTTTTATTATGTGTGTCAATGAACTTAAAGGTTTTAACTAATTGCGTTGTCAAAATTGGATCGAATTTGTGTTCTAGTTCTTTTTCACTACAGTCTTATTATATAGTAAATTCAATAATATTGTATTAGTATATTGTGAAGCTTTAGTGGAAATGAAATTGAAGGAAGGAATCACTATAACGAATATGATCTCTCTTGTTATATTAATTGAAAAAAATTACATTGTGCCCCGCGGGCGGTCTAGCCTAGCCTAGCCCGCCCTTTTTGAATGGAAATACTGGGCCAAGCACTCAGCCTGGTCAATCGGACCTGGCCTGACCCGATCGAGTAGAGTAGGCTGAAAAAATGTGCTCCAACCTGGCCTATTGCCTAGTCCTAATTGCAGCAGGATTAAAATATAACTAATAGACTTTTAGTTGATATTAAACTTTAATTGTAGTATATTGAAATTAATGGTAAAATAGAATTCTTAAACATTTAAACATTACATATTGTTATAGTAAACATTTGCCTAAGATGTAAAATTGTGGTTTATTTTTTAATTTATTTAAATACACAAACATCATTTGTTTAAAGGAGATTCGACAACAACACGACAACCTAAAACTACATCGTTTCTTTTTAAGTAAAACGAAAAATGAGAAAACAAAGAAAATTTAAAACAAAACCCCCTTCTTTTCTTCTTCCATCACCAATCACATCCGGCGCACCCTTCTCCCTCTCTTTTTTGTTTGCCAAAATACTTCCCTTGTCTCCCCATCAGAACTTGACCCCCTTCCCCATCCCTTTCTCCATTACAACCTCCCCCCCCATAATGGCATCCTAGCATTTGGCGTTCTCGATAACAGAAATGAAGATTGTGCTTGTTTTTGTCGAGGTTTAAAGATTATGCTAAAAACGATAAAAGAGTAAACTTTGCAGTAAGATAAATTAATAAGCCTTTTTTTATTCATTCTTAATTAAAAAATAAAAAAAGAACCTTACAAGTAGTTCGTTAATTTAGGGGATTAGATTAAACATTAGGAAAATTGTACTCCAAGGTCGTAACTAAAATTCTAAAAAAATTATAATGAGTAAGATTTGTTTCTTTCTTTAGAAAATAAATCTCTTTGTCTAAAATATAAAGTAGTAAGAAAGTTGAGCTACATGCAGTTATTCATGCCATTGACAAAGCTTATGCTTATGGTTGGGACCGCATTTGTGAAGCAAGTGATTCAACTTATGTTGTCAATTTGCTGCGAAGTAGGAGTTTGGAGGTGCCTTGGAAAATGCTCCCTGAATGGTCAAAATGCATCCACCAATTGTTTGATGTGCAGTTTAGAGTCATACACATTTTTAGAGAAGTAACATGGTAGTTAATAGAATGTCAAAGGGAGCAGTTCAAAAGAGGGTCGAGCAGTGATGGTTCAGTACACTTGACTTTTGCACTTCTTTAGTTGCTTTTGATGGGCAAGGCAGAGAGAATTTCCGATTTTTTTAGTTTTTTTAGCTTCATTTTTTTTTGCCTTATTGGTTGTATTAATTTTTGAATACTATCAGCTTTGTTTCTTTTTTTATTAATAAATTTGAGCTCATAAAAATAAAAAGATTGCAAGACAGGTGTAAAATTAGTTAAAATGTCCCTATTGCGGTCATTGATTCTTTAGTCTCATATCTTTATTAAAAAAAGAATAAAAATAATCATTAATAATTATAACTTACAAGTTATTATATTGAATTAAAAATAAAAATTTGAATTATTATTATTATTATCAATAAGTGTTATTGTATTCGTTTAGGAAAACAAAGAAAAAAAGAGAGTTTCTCTCTAAGATGTTATGCATTAGAAAAAAGACAAATAAAAACTCACAATTTGTGATTTCTTGACAAAGATTTTATTTTGTCATACGAAAAACTGAGTTTTTGATTTTGTTTCAATTTTTTATGAGCTAGGAGAAATTGAAATGATTTCCCAGATTTGTCCCAGCTCATAAAAAGGAAGACAAATATACGACTTATATAATCTTTTTCACTATAAGGACTAATTTATTATTTTAAATATCTTGAGGATTTTTCTTTGAGGAAATTACACAGTTTTCCCTTTTTTCATTTAAATTTCAAATATAAAACAACATGTATAATAACATCTGTAATACAACAACCGACATTGTCATTTCTTTTTTTTAGGCTACCGACATTATCATTTCTCAAATAGAACAATTTTATGAGTCTTACCCGCCTATATATGATTCTTTTCCTCAAAATCAACTCCATCTAACTATATCTTTCTCTTCATCCTTAACCCCCACTTCTCGGGCCTCTCTCTCTATCTCTCTCTTGTCTTGACCCCACACACAAACTCGTTTCTCCCACTTATTTCTCTCTCTCTCTATCTCTCTCTCTCTCTCTCACTCTATCCCTCTCACTCACTCACACACACACACACACAATCCCTCTCACTTACTCGTCTCTCTCAAGGAAGGTTGGATTGCCTCCCCACGCCCCAGTATGAGATTCTGATCGTGTTCTTGCGAGCGCACAAGGATCGATGTAGTAATAAAATCCTAGGAGTATTCTTAAGTATCGTCTCCTAAGAGAACATGTCTAATTGTGGTTGAATAAGAAAATAAAAACATCAAGTGATTTGTTTTTGGGTTTTTTAAAATGAGAACAAGCAAATAAATAAATACAAATAACCAATGCTAAGAAATTGTTAGGGTTTTAGAGATAAAACCAAGAATCTAGTTACCTAATAGACGCAATTGGGTTTTAACACATGTGTGTGAGCGTTCTCTCCACAAGACTAACCCAAAAGCCTCTTTCGAGGTCACTTAAGTCATACCTACACTTTTTAGAAGAGTCCTTTCCGCCTCACCTAGTCAAGTTAGGCCTATTAGGCTCATTGAAGAATTTCATCCAACACCTTGTAGGCATATGTATATTTCCATCCTAAAACCATATAAGTTATATGCAAGTGACCTAACCCAAGCTTCATCTCTCGATTCTTCACTAAGGTTTGTCAAAAACAACATTGTGGTGATCAATCACATCATTCAATTATTAACAAGTCATACAATTCACACCAATAATAATAGATATAACAATAAAAACACAATACCCATAATATTAATCATCCATTAAGGCAACATCAATCCAAGATTTACATCTCTAAACCGTAATACAAAATCTAAGCTAACATATTTATAACACTAAACATAGAGCAATAAAAATAAAACTTAAACATGATACTAAACAAATAAAAAGGAAATAAAAAGGGAATAAGAAAGCTTGTCTCAATGGATGATGAAAGCCTCTTCAATCCTCTTCTCTCTCTCATGTTCAATGCCTTGAATATTCCTTGAAAATTGATAGAGAATGATTCTTTTCTTTAATGTGCAAGTGTCTAAGGTTACCAAAATTGGTGTGTAAGAGGCCTATTTATAGTCCTCAAGGTCCCCCACAAAACCTAGCAATATCCTTCCAAAAATGCCCTTGCTTTGTGCTTTGTTCCCCACAAGTTGTGTCCTTTTCCATCACTTTTCTCTCTCTTGAATGCCCTTCACGGTTGTGACTCCTGAGTGTGATTGGAGTCACAACTAGAATGCATTTATCATCGCGGTCATGAGCCATGACTGTGAGAGCATCACGATCATGATCACGATCTTGCTTATGACAGTAAGCCTCCACTGGTTGGTTTACAACTTGCTCCTTTTGTCACTGCCTACACATCACAGCCATGATTGGTGACCATGAGTGCCTCACGGTCTTCATCATGATAGTGAGCCTTTATTGTTCACTCAACTTGTGCATGCTTTTAGTGACTTCGGCTAGAACACCTTTTGGCCACATTTCACTCCTTGTTCATTTCCATTTCATTTGCACTCTTGAATCCTTCCATCCTTCTCATGTTTTCAATCCAATTCCATGCAAAATCAATTCAAACCTACAAAGCACAAAAAATATATAAATTCAACGATAAATGATCAATTGAAGAATGAAAATGCAAGAAATATTTTCTTAATTATATATGCAATTTTAGCATACATCAAATTCCCTCACACTTAGTTGTTTACTTGTCCTCAAGCAAACCAAATCTAATCCTAGGAAAGAATATAATTCAAATCAAATAGGCAAGCGAATTCTTATACTATGCAAGTATGCGAGGGAAATGATTAAGAGAGGAAAGACAATGCTATTCATCAATTACAAAACAAAACCTTGGCATTAAGAAGTTTCAATTTTGAGAGTTTATCTGTCAAGTCCCTTAATCCATTGGGATCCATGAAACTTATCTCCACTGTTGCTAAGTGTTAGAATTCGAAACTAAGTTTATGACATTCATAAGCATACATGGTAGCGGAAATAACAAAAAATTTAAAACCTAGAATTCCACCAAGGATCCATGCACATCGATACACACGATTAGGGTTAAGATTTTACCTTAAAATCAAAGCTTGAATGAATGAATGAATGAATGGAGTGTTGGTGTAGCTCTTAGTAATAAAGGACGAATCCCCTCTCTCTCACGTTGCATTTGTGCGAAAGTGTCTAAAGGTGTCCACACAAATGACCTTGCTTGGATTGGCCTAGTGTACTAGCACTTCAAAATCTCTATTATTGCCTGACAAAATAGTTTCTCTCTTTGTAAGTAGCACTCACAAATTCGGCCAAGCCCCCTAGATGTACAAATTCGGCCCTTATTTACAAAAGCATAGAAAACCCTAGTCTTTCTTCGATTAGGACTTCTTTTTCCTTATCCTACAAGCATAAGAACTCCTAAATAGGTATGAAGTGTACTAGGTTTTTTATTTTTCTTGTCATACAAGAATCAAGGCTCCTAAAAAATAGGAGTGTGAAGAATTTTCTCTTAAAAAAGGATATGAGCCGAATTTTTACATAGGTTATTTAATGTTATTGAGCTTTTAATTATATGACACATTATTATCAAATAAATCACTCTATGATTAAAATACATGGGCCAAATTTATGTCACACATAATAATATGTTCAAAACATATTCAACCCATTAAGAAGTAATTTATATTAAAAGCCCATTACATTAATGGATAATATCTTATATCATATATAAGACATAAATCATAAAACCTTAAATTATTAATGATTAATCAAATTAATCGGCTTAATAATTTAATTACCATAAGAAATAATATTTACAATCTGATCCAACTCGTTTTAGTGTGTGACCTAATAGGTCCACTCAAATCTGGCAATGAGCCTTGTCCCAATATGAGAGCCTAATGTCCATAAGCGGTATCTAGTAATACATTATGGCATTCCAAAATCAAGTGGAGTCGGTGATCCGAGTTAAGTTTTCACAGTTTTATATTTAGTCCTTTTGTCTCACGATATCTAGATTAAGCATAAGGCATGGTTATATGTCAACCTTATTTGCTTAATACATTTCTTGATCCCAAGTAGATTGATATAACAAATGATATCGATAAATCTTTATCAATTCATTTGATTATGCATACATTCGATCAATCTTACTCATCAAGTGGCCTAAAGATATCACTCTTCATAAGATGAACAAATTTGTCATTCTCGCTATCACTCATCTACAAGATTCATAACACACCCAATCATAGCCTTTATAGTTACCCTGTTACGGATAACGTTTGAATAAGTTAAAGTGTGTAATTCCTCATGTAGGAGTCAATGGTGAGTTTCAGTCAGATGACTCAAATATCGCCACTTAATGAAAGCTATTTGTGACATCAATCCATGAAGTGCTTTCATAGTGAGCCAGTCAATACATGTTCCCTAAAATGTATCTATGTTCTAAGTGATATCTCATATCCATAATCAGTAAAACATGATTATCCACTTAGAAACATACTAATCTTGGTTTATTATCATTCCCATGATAACAATCGATTAGGGACATTTAGAATAGTATTCTTTTAACCTTAGGGTTTTACCATCAAGTCAAACTTGATGACATAAGGAAGAATAAACTATTCATGGAGGTTTTGTCTTCATAAACCATATTATAATATTTCATAGATATGAAATAAAATTCCTCTTTATTAAACGATAAATCGAATGACAATGTACATATATGATTGGGTTAAGGCACCAAAACTAACATTTTCTTGGGTTGATTTTGTATCAAACAAATTTGTTTGCTTAGGGTAGATAGGTTTTCCTGTTGTTCCTTAAAAAATAAGAGTGGTTGCTAGTGAACCTTAGAAAACTAGAGGTGAACGATTTTTTAGTTAAGCCCGTAAAAACTAAAGGTTCAGTTTGCTAGTTAAGCTTGCAAAAACTAGTGGTTTGGTTTGTTTGTTTTGTCCATAACAAGGTCTAATGGTTTTCTTGTTAAGCAGCAAAAACAAGTGATGTAAATGGTTTTCCTCCACCCATAAGTGAGTAAGATAGTGCGTTAAAATTCTTGAGTGAATCTCAAGGAGTGGACGTAGGTCAAAGAGGACTGAACCACTATAAACTGAGGCTTTGATATCTCTTTGCCTTACTCTCTTTACATTAATTTATATTTGCCTTATATTATTTGTGAATTGGTGGTTTTATTGCTTTCGTATTTAATTTTAATTTTTTTTGTAAATGACTTTGTCATTTGGTTTAACTTGCAAAAATTTTCAACAAAGTTTTGAAAAACCTTAAAACTCCAATTCACCCCCTCTTGGTTGAAAATCAGAAGGTCCATTTGTTCTAGGTTATGAAAAATATTGGTTGGTGTTTGGGTTTCTCCCTGAAAAATTTGGGTGTTTTCTCCAACCTGGATTATAGGTGTTTGAGTATAGGTCATTCATAGGTTGAGCATTTGGGAATCCCCCCACAAAGTTCATTTGCTCACATTCAACACCCGCTCCTCGGGCTATCCCATATGTCATATCATTATGTCATATAACACCACAAAAACTATATTGTTCCTTCACCAAAGCACCACCTTTGATCAACAAATCTGATTTGCTAAGAAACCCAACAGTGGTATCAGAGCGACTTGTATGCTTAATATAATTGATTATATTCTGTTTTTCTATACTGAAATTCTGAATTCTGTACGTTTTAATTGGTTAAAACGAATCTGGAATTTTATTTCTTATGGCTGAAACCGAATTGTTTTAAATGGTTTAAATCATAATCTGTTTTTTTTTTATTTAAGGGTTGGTTCCATAATGCTTGACCTTAATAATTGGTTATATGATTAACATAAAAGGATTCATAATTGGTTTAGGTTTTAATGGTTGAAACCGAACATGTTCTTGTTGTTCCTTTAATAATCGGATACATTACTGTTTTGCTAAGGTGATTGCCGAATTATTTTCCTTAACAAGCTTCATAACTGATTTTAGGTTTTAAGATGAAACCGAATCTGATTTTGTTGTTCATGTGACATGCCGAATATGTTTGACATATTTTGAGTTTTGTTTTGAATGTTTATAAATATTACCGATTTTATTTTGTCTATTTACATGCATTGCCGAATGTGTTTTACATTTTTGGTTCATGTTTAACATGTATTATTCATGCCAAATTATGTGTTATATATTTTATATGTTTATGCTTTAATTGGTTAAATCATAACATGTAAAATGATTAAGAGAGAAATTGACTAGAAAAAAAATTAATGGCACTAATTGGTCTAGTAGTGTATTTAGGGTTTTCAAAGAACACCTCATTCGATGAGTTGGTCAAAGAGTTTGACCTAATGGGTTAACACCAAACCCTT
>CAODLS012228443.1:0-17733 GCA_948243855.1 Flueggea neowawraea | reverse complement strand
AGTATAGTCATGGGCTATGAAATTGGGATGGTGAGAAGTTGGAGATTTGGTGATTTGGAGTTGGATTTTCTGCATCTCTGGTAGATTCCCATACAAGAAAGAAGGTGGTGGCCCTTTTATGCCTTGCGTCTTAAGCTTCCTTCTGATTCTACCTGACTTCATTATTATGCTGCTATAAACATGAACAAATATGAAAACCACACAAATAAGAGCCACTGTTGACATCACTTCGAAAGCATAAAGGATCTCCATTTCTGCCTCTCTTATTGCTTTGGACCAACCATGCATATATGTGGTATATATAGACACAGATACGTTGCTCCATATAAATTAATAAAGTAACAGCAGTGTGAAACGTAACTAGAGTTTGCGATCCGTGTTTATAGTATGTCATGATCGTGTGAGGTCTGCTTATGTGTCTCAACATGCCATAAATGAAACAATCAATTGCCACGTTCCTGTATAAAACCCCATTTCACACTTGAAAACAGAGATGACCACGGTTCACGAACCGACAGTTCCGGTTCAAGAAAAACTTGAACTTGAATTGGACTGTGACTCTCTGGTTTGGGACTATTCCGGTTTGGCTCTGGTTTGGTTCAGGGTTTGACCGAGTTTGATCGGTTAAACAGCCAGTTTCGATCCAGTTCGACCCTTTTTTAAAAAAAAAATCAATTTTTATCTCGTTCTTACTTGCGTTCTTTTTTCCGCATTGATAAATATATTATTTTCTAGATATTAATTATATTTCTTTTTAATATGTAGATAATTTTTACCAATGTAAAAATAATGATGCATTTGGTGTACAATTTTTTTAGAATTACAACAATAATTAGAATCAATTAATACAAGTACAATTGAATTAATATACAAGTGAATTAATACAAGTGTAAGTGAATTGATCAAAGTACAATTGGATTAATATATTAATCCAAGTGAATTAGTACAAGTGTAAGTGAATTGATCCAAGTACAATGGAATTAATATACAAATGAATTAATACAAGTGAAATGATACAATACAAGTACAATTTGATTAATTCAAGTGCAAGTGAATTAATACAAGTACAATTAAATTAAACACAAGTAAAAAAAATACAAGAATTAATACAAGTTAATTTATACAAGTAAAAAAAAAAGAAAAGGGCTTGAATTTAATTATATTATGTTGTCTATGTATTCTCTTGGGGTTTAGAAGAATCAAAGTCCACGTAGTTTTCTTACCTTTATGAAATGTGGCACCTCACTTGCCTAACTCGAGTAATTGGAGTCAGAAGTTGCCTTTGTTGAAGCGTCACTAAGGAACTCGTAAGAGGATGATGATTGAATGAGTTGATCTTGAGTCCTTTCTTCCGCCCTTGACCAATCATCAACGCAAACTTGAGCTTCCAATGACTCGGGAGCCAATCTTGATCTCCTTGGGTCTAGAATGTTGTCTCCCTTGCTGAATGTTTGTTCCACCGTTACAGTAGAGGCTGGAACTGCTAGAACTTGGAGTGCAATCTTTGCTAGCGTTGGAAACATCGTCCTATGTTGTCTCCACCACTCCAAAATTTCAAAGTTTCACCAAACTAAAAAACAGTAGTTAGATAAATTTCGAGCTCTGAATGAGAGGTCGAAGTTGAAGTTCTTGGTTTCTTCCGCCTATCCGCTAAACATTTGGTCCCCCATTTCAATGAGGTATAGGAGGGGGGTAGGCGGAAGTGTGGACGAAGTGGATTCATCATTTGAAGTTGAAGAAATAGAATAAAATTGTAATAATTCATTTATGAAAAGCCTAACTTTAGTAACAATTTGGGTAAAATCAATAGGCTCATCATCATCATCATCTAATCCTAACATTTCATAATAAGAATCCAACATTTCATGCAAAATTTCATATTTATTTCTAGACCTATGATCAAAAACAAATGCAACAAGATAAATGTTAGGAGAAATTTTGAAATAACTTAACCATTTCAATTTCATTTGAAGGATGACGTATTTAATCTTTTCTCACCCTCCATAAACGCAACAGCTATATTCAATGATTGTTCTAAAAATTCATGCGAAGTTGGTTTATAAACATAGATAAAAGTATGAGTGGTATCATAAAAATGTTTTAAAATCTCCATAATTTTTTTACAAATAGTCCAAGTAGTTGGTAAAAGATGACTATTTGGAACATGTTGAGCGGCAATAGAACACAATAAATTTTTGTAATCAATAGATTGATTAAACAATTTAAAAGTCGAGTTCCAACGATTACAAACATCTTTTGAAAAATATTTTGTTTTTTTACCATTTTGAACACAAAAATTTGACCATTCTCTTGTGACCCTAGGGCACACCCAAATATAAGAAAGAATACTTTTTATTGGAGTTATAAAAATACTCATTGCTTCTAAACCATCCCGAACACATAAATTTAAAACATGACAAACATATCGTACATGAAAAAATCGTCCGCCAAAATTTGGTTTACAAAGTGATTTTCGTAAATAGAAGCAGTATTAGCCGATGCATTATCAAATGAAATTGAAAATATTCTATGAACCAACCTATATTCTTCTAAAATGTTATGAATTATTCTACAAATGTTTGTTGTAGTATGAGGTTCATCAAAACATCGATATGCTAAAACTCTTTTTTGCATTACAAAATTTTCATCAACCTAATGACATGTAATACCCATATATGAATGAGTTTGAGTATGATCACTCTAAATATCACTACAAATGGAAACATGTATATCATTTCCTTGAAAATATTTTACCAAATATTTTTTTATACAATTTTAACAAATTCCTTTTAAGAGTATTTCTAGAAACCGTTTTAAAAGATGGTTGACAAAAATTTTTAACCCATTTATTAAAACCAAAATTTTCACCAAAACTAAATGATAAATATTCTACGACAACCATTTCTACTAAACCACTACTACATTTATTATGATTATAATGAAATAGAGGACGTGAAGAAGAAGAAGCAAACTCGGTTAGTTGCATTTAGTCTCCACCCAATCCCACATTGTGAGGATGTTTCGATTGTAGATGTCGTTGGAACGTCCCATAGCCCCCTTCATGATTGAACTTGTACGCCTGTGAGCAATAATTACAAAGAACATCAAATTTATTATCACCTTTAGGCATTTTCTTAAAATGTACTTTGAAAATGTCGAAATTAGGAACTCTTCCTCCCGCTCCCCCTCTTCGGTGGGAATTGGTTGAGTTTCACTCTCTTGTGTTCCAACATTTTCAATTTCAATATTTTTGAAATTTCTATTCTCACCAAAACTTGCCATTCTTTAAAAAAATTATTTCACAAAATATAACTCTAAAAAATGCAATAAAATTTAAGTAAAGTAATTATACTAAAAAATAAATTTGAAGAAAAAATTTCACAAAATGATTATTTTTTGTATTTCGTAAAAATAAAATCTAGAAAATAATTTAGAGAAATATGAAATTATCAATAAATAATAGCAATTTGAGAGTGATAAAAATATTAAGAAATTGAGAGATAGTGGAAGAGATTGAGAGAGAATTGGTGTGGAGATTTGTGATAAATGTTGAGGTATTTATAGAAGAAAAAAATTAAAAGAAAAAAAGTGGAAAGACTCGTTTTCCAACGGTCAAAACCGGCGGTTCTGACCGTTGGAACCAGCGGTTTGGAATCGTGCGGAACTGACAGTTTCACTGGTTTTGGTACCCCTGAACCGAAACTAGCCCGTGAACCGTCAGTTTTTACTGTGCGGTTCACAGTTCCAGTTCCAGTTCCAGTTCAGTTTTCAACGGTTTTAACAAGTCTGGTTCCGATCCGGTTCGCCGGTTTCGGGTTGGTTTGGTCATGTCTACTTGAACATTTTATTAGTATATTAGAATATGATATCGTCACCAATAATATTCATTTTTATATTGTTAACCTAGATATTCAAATTAGAATGATCATGATAAAATCCAAATGCACGATCTTAAATTTTAGAATATTTTAATTATTGCTATGTCTACTCAACGTTAATACATATTGACAAATGATGTTTTATTCATTATTAACCTATTTATAGAGTTAGACCATTCAATGAGAAATTATCTGAGAGTAGAGAGAGTTAATATGAGCAAGAAGAAGACAGAAAGGTACAATTAAGAAGGTGCATGGCACATGGACATTTATAATTCTAGTAGAATGATTGAACCTAATGTACTGACTTGTCTAAAATCTTCAAAGCGAAAGTACATATTCACCGATGTATTAATGACAAATATGTGAGTGATGATGTTTCATGACATGATAAGAAAAGAAATGGAAAGCAACAAACTAATTTGTGATCATGTGATGAGTGTATACGTAAAGAGAACCCACCAACTTAAATGATAAACTTTGTTTCCAGAGAACTCTCAGATTCGATTCTAATCTCCAAAGAGTGTAAAATGGCACCACTTGGGTTTGGAGTTGAGAGGTAAATAAAAAATTACATTCAAAAGGACACAAAGGGATAAACTAACTATGTTGAACATAATGGACGACTCATATTGACCAGCCTATTTAAAATAACAACGGTCACCTTAGCAGCATTCTGCAAACAAGGAAATAAATCGATCAGTGCAAACTCTGCATAATGAGGAAAATGATTACTATCTATTCCCTTGGCCTCTTTAGACTCGGGGAATTGCAATTTCTTTGATTCTACAAAGTCTTGCATTATGTTTCTAAAGACAACACAATTATTCGTCGAATGAGTCGATGAGCTGTGTCATTTATAGAATTTCTTTCCCCATAACTCTTCGGACGAGGAAGATGAAGTGTTCCTTTGATCTTGATTCTCTTATTTTCTAAGAGCCAATCAAAACTCAAGTTTGCTTTTGTTTACTGTGGAAATTTGCATTCCCTTAGATAGAGGACACGACCCAAGCCATGAACACCAAAAAAGAAAACTTACTGCATGTATAACAAGTTTGTCAAATGAAAACAGAGGATATAAGAAAATAAGGACAGATACTTGAGTGTCAAGGACCTGGGACGAAGAAGGAAAGTTAGAAATACAAATTACTACAAATTAGGAAAAACCAATTCTCCAAGAGCTAGGCCAGGGACACCAAAAAAGGAAAGCATTTGCAGGGCAAGTTTTGACTAGGGAGAATAGGGATAAAGACAACCATTTAATTACCATAGACCTGGAACAAAGAAAGGAAATCAAGGGCATGGATTGGGCAAATCAGGTCAGAAGAAGGAATGTCGAATTGCTTGGAGGACACTACAGTAAGATGAGGAGAAATCAATGGGATCTTGATCAATTGATGAAATCAAGGTGTCATCTATAGAAGAATAACGAGATTCACACTACAACACTATAAATATAGGCAAAGGACATCATGTAAAGGACATTCAACAACACACTCAAACCAAACTCTACAACTATGAATCCAATCATCTATTTGCATTAGTGTCCTCTTTTATCTTTAGTGTCCTAGCCTTCATTTTCAATTTCTGCCACCAGTTAGTGTTAAGCTCTTTATATTGTTTTCATTTTTGTGTTTTGCTAATTGTGTTTAACGAGGCAAAGACTCATCTTTGATGACTTTGGTCCCTTTTGTCATTTACAATCGTTTGAATAAAGTTAGATTCTTCGAGTGTAATCCATTTTCAGTTTCTACAATCTCAATTTAAGAAAATTATAATTCCTTGGTATACTCGAACACCACACCAAACTCACCAAAGAGCAGCATCATTTTCTCAGATTTCCCACAAAAGAAAAATGGGGAACAACTTTGTCCAAGTCAAATGAATATTTCCTGTTTTCCTTTGACTTTAGCCCAATAGGGCCCTGTGCATTTTTTGAGGTAAGCGGCCCGCACACAAACGAACTACCCTTAACATACTCGGCTACATCGACTTCCACAAATGAGGGTTCTAATATTCAGATATCATTCCGAAGAAACATGTCCTCGAGATTCCATTGCCGCCATTTCTTGATAATATGTCCCGAGCATGGAACTCTTCCGAACGTTCTCCTATTTAAGAATTGCTTCAAAGTGGGAAGCCCTCTCAGTTAGTTCATACAAATCGTGAAACACCATTCCCTTAAACTTCTTTTGTAACTTGAAATCCAAGCCATCTTGAGCAAAGAGAAGGAACTCGCTTTCGGATAAGTTTGCTTGGCATCTAATCCTTGATTGTATGAAACTTGTGAGGAACTCCTCAGTAGAATCTCCGTGCTTCTGCTTTAAATGAGCGAGGTTAGCCACTGTAGTTCCTGGATATCCTCGAGCAATCTGGGATTGGAATGCATTATGCATATTCTACAAAGTAAAGATGTAGTTTGGCATCATATTGATGTACCAATTAAATGGAGTTACAATTAGTGAACCCGAAAATAAATGCATCTTCAACAAATCAACACCCGTTACCTCTCCAATATGATATGTAAACCGTGTTATATCCTCAAGTGTAGACATCTTCCCATCACCAAAGAAATTTGTAAACTCGGGAACCTTGTAGGCTAGAGGAAATGGGTAGTCCATATCGATGTAATTCGGGTAAGGCTTCCAGTAAACTGGACAATTTATTCTCTATAACTGTGGACCATATATACGCTGATCATGTTAATGATCACAACTTGATTCACATCGCCTTGTAGGGGAGCAACTCCGCAGGGCATATTTATTGGGTTGTAAACCCTAAAGTTTGGGGCTGCATGACCATTGCTGAAAGATTCACTGTAGGCATTGGGTGTGGTAGACCAACTCATGGGTAACCCATTCTTGAACGCCTAGTGGGAAACCCACTAAAACTATTCTGCGGGGCAATGATTGGAAAGACTGATGGCTGTTGCTCAGGCACAACTGTATTCGTATAAACTGGTGGTGTTTTTATAGTGCCTGTGTTAGGTGCACTCGATGGTGCATAAGTAAGAGAAGGGATTCCTGAGCTAAAGATAGGGTTTACAGGAGTGAAGTTAGTAGTCGACACTATCTGTGTACCAAAAGGAAATCCCATTGGAACCATCTACTCGGTTCCTCGACTAGACTCTAGAGTAGTATAAGTCAAATAAGAAGATTCAAACTCTCAGTTTGTAGTGACAGAAGTGTAACCCTAGGTTGCTCAGGGAAGCGGCTTGATGATGACCCTGGTATCCTCGTTGTAGTAGAGGGATGAACCTCTTCAATATGCCTTTTTCCCTTTTGTGCTCGGGCTTCCATCGCAAAATCGACTACTTTGGCGATCTGATTTCCTAAGGGAGTTTGTGAATCGTAGAAAAGATATATTAGATCATCTATTACTCGATTGCCTTGGCATTGGACCAAAACATATGAGTCATTGGTACATTTAGTAAATTCCTCGAAGTGCTTCTGTGACAACTCAGTCATGAAATCGATTTGCTCTGTTTGGACATTCCTAATTTCCTTAACAAAATCATTATACACCTGTCCAAGTCGGTTGTGGATTTTCTTCAGCTGTTCATCCACATGAAGACAAGCTTCTCGCTTACTTTCATCTATTGTTTGCTTGAGCTCCTACTTCAACTTCTGTCGATGTGTTTCGGACGTGTCGAGTGACTCAAATATTTCTGCATTTATGGCCTCTAATAGTATGCACAAAGCCTCTATCTAAGCTTTCACCCGTTTCCCTAATTCGACCATTTCTATGTCAAAGCGCATTTGGAATTCATTTTCACTCGATGCTTGGATTCCAACTCGGACACCTACAATCATGATTCCTTTGGAGGAACTAGTTGCATAACTAGTGAAGTTGTTTTTCCTGAACTTGGTTTTCTCCAAGATGTGCATGAAGATTTGCACCCAAGTTACACATTTCGCCATTCCTCGCGAACAAGCTTGTTGGTCCTAAGAATGACAATCCAAGAGGGGGTGAATTGGATTTTGTACAAGTTTAAAACCTTATTAAAAATATTTTGCAAACAGAGTTCTTTTAATTCAAAGTTAAATGCGGAAGTAAATAAATATCCAATCCACAAACAAAATAAATCAAATGCAAGGTAAAGTAAATGAGTTGAGGGAAGAGAAAACAAATCTGATTTATAGTGGTTCGGTCCTCCTTGACCTACGTCAACTCCTATAGAACCCCTAGAGAATTTCAATCCACTATCTCCTTACTTCCGGGTGGAGGGAAACCGTTTACACTACTTGTTTTTTGCGGGATCAACAAACAAATTGTTACATCTTGTTTTTGCTGTCTCAACAAAAAAGTCGTTCCCCTTTTTTTTTTTGTGTGGACTCAACAAGGAAACTGATACAACTTGTTTTACGAACCAAACAAGTAAACCAAATCTCTAGTTTTCTAAGGCTCACTAGCAACCACTCTTATTTTTCTAAGGAACCAAAACAAGGAAAATTTACCCACTAGTTTTCTAAGGCTCAACTATAAAAACTTATGATAGTAAATACTTTGATTGTTACAAAATGTGTCATCAAAACACAGATTTAAATCCATACCAACCAAAAATATGATAGCAAGTAAATAGCTCAAATGGATTAGAAATGAAGGAATGAGAGAGAAAATGAATAGCAAGTTTAGCAAACGCCTCTCTTACTTCTCTTCTGATCTAGAATGTCTATATATAGCTACTAACAAGAATATAGCCATTGGAAGCCTCAAAGTATTCGTTGTGAGAGAATAAAAATTATGTCCTTAAATGACATCATAGCATTCTACGTGCATCCACCATCTACATGCATAGTGCATAAGTTCATCAGATTCCTATGCATGGTGTTCTTCCTTTTGTGTGTGTTGCATTGTTCCAGTAGCCACTGCCTGTAAAACATTTCCTTACTGCATGCTTTGCTCTCCTTCTGTGTGCATAGAACAAATGCTCTGTATGATTTGGACAGATTTTCAACATACATTGACACATGTTTCCTATATCACACCTTTAATTCCTCACGTGACTGTGTTAGGGAATATTTAAATTAAAATTTTGAGGAGTGTCTTGGATTTATCCGCATTTACAGCTGGTCTACGCGCTTAATTCGTTTACTACTTGTGTAGCTTGTCTTTCTTCAAAGCTGTCACCTTTATCCATCTAGGCGTATTGCACAAGGATCAACGTGTCTCTGACTTGTCTTGTGAGCTCTCTTCATTCTTCATTGCAATCCCGTCTATTGAATTGAGCTCTCCTCTGTGTATGTAGTTTGATTGCATTTCCAGACCAGAATCTTCTGTAACTCATATGGGTGCATTGAGCCTCTCATACGTGTATAGTAAAATCCTGGAGCTTTCTACCTTCTGATTCATCACGTCTACGCGCATTGTATAGCCATCTACTTGCATTACATCTTATATATGTGCTTTGTAGCTTGTTTTATGCGCATAGTGTCTGTTTTGGAAATTCCAATTTATGTCTGACTTTATCAATGTCAGTGGATCACATCACAACATGCATAAATCATTGTTGTACGTGCATTTTGGCCATAAATAACAGAGTCTGCATCTTTGCACTTCTTTCATGGATTTTGTGTACACATCATCATCAAAACCAAAGTCAACAGAGGTCTCACCGTGGTCTTTGATAATAATGAGTAGTCTTTGATGTGCGATCCCTTATTCTGTCTTTTTTCCCTTGTATTTGTACTAAGGTGTGAAAACTGCCTTGACAGTTAATCCTTGATCTTCCGCTCCATCATGTGACCCTTTTGTGATGAGTAACTTTTCCACGTATATTTGCAACTTCTCATGTTTCACTTGTAAATTCAAATCTTTTACATGGATCGTCCAGCTTTCCATGATTGCCACATTCTAAAGGGGAAGTATTGCACCTCATTCCTTATCATCTTTTGTAACACCTTGCTTAATTTTGATTTGGTCTTCGATTTATTGGCAGTTAATGTTTGTTTGTTCAGATTCTTTAATCTTTGGAGTGATTTAAAGTTCTTTGACCTTGATGATATTCGATTGGATTAGATGCCGATTGGATTTGATGGAAAAAATCAATTTGTGAGGAATCAACTCCTACTATTCGACTAATGGCTTTGGTGGTCGACTAATGGAGCCTTTCCTGGTATTTGAGTAATGGATTTGGTAGTTAACTAATAGAGTCTATCCTAGTAACCGACTAATGGCCTTGGTAGTCGACTAATGGCCCTTGCAATTTCCAAAACTATGCGTTTTGGTGTCTTTTTTTTAAAAGACTCCCAAACATAACCCTCTATCGGTCATAACTCATTTTCTCAAACACCCTCAAACCAATCCATTTCTCACTTCTATTGCCTCTCCTTAGTTCTTTAACATCTCTTGAGTTAAGATTATGCTTCCATTTTGATTATTTCTTCATTTTTGTACTTGAAACACATTTTGATTTGTGGGTTGTGTTGGGTGACAATTTTGAATGTTAGGTCATATTTAATTGTTTCTAATGGAATGTGTTTTAAAGGATGTTAGATTATGTTAGATTAAGGTTAGGAATACATGGATTTTGCTTAGGTTTTGTTTAGTATTGCTTAAATGTAGTGTTTTGTGTTAGGTTATGTTGGAGTCTGAATTTTTTAAGGAAAAATTTGTTGAATTAGTCCATGTAAAATTAAGATACATCAGTGCCATCAATAATTTTTGATTATGACTCTTTAAGGGCTGCTGGATACGATTTAGAAGATATGTTTAAGCCTTATGGTATTAGTGATTTTTTGAAATATCAAAATGTGATTTATGAGTAGTTAGTATGGTAATTTTATGCAAATATGGATGTTGTTAGAAGACCTAGTGAATCATCAATTGTTCTTCAAACCCGTGTTTATGGAAAATGATTTCTCATTTCTGAAAGACGTTTTTGCCGATGTTTTAATTTTCGACAAGGTCGAGTCACTCCCAATGGGTTGTCCTATGTTGAGGAAGTTGAGGAAAATAATGATGATGAAGATAAGCCCGCCGAACTTGGTGTAGTTTTTCAGTTGCAAAAAGCTTATAGGTATTTAAAATCTATTATCAAGGTTGAAGTTGGTCCAACAATTGATCTTGATGCTACCGACCTTCAAGGTGACTTGCGAATGATTCAGTATGTGATAAATCGAAACATCATGCCAAGGAAGGACTCAAAAATCATGTGTTAGGCTTGGACACTGAAATTATTTGGCATGTGCTTAAGGATAACCACATCAACTTTCCGGCTCTTATTGTCAAATGGATGAAGCAAAAGTGGAAGCAATTCTTTAAAAAATCTTATGAGACAAACAAAAACAAAGAAGGCTTTTCATATGGGACAATCATCACCAAAATCTTTCAAGAAAATGGTATTGATGTATCAGGGTTTGAACATCAAGAAATGCCACACTCTTGGATCTTCAATGAAACAAATTTGCGCAACATTCGCATGATCAAAACTTTGAGCCAAGGGTGAATATTTGATCCTCATATTTGATTGGAAACAGATCAATTGGCCAATACAAGAGATCACTCTTGTATTCTACAACCAATCGATCACACTCTAGGTGGTTCTCATGGTGGAAGAAAAAGGTCTAGTGGTACCAACTCGTCTCAAGAAACCGTTAGTGTTGAGCAGTTCAAGGCATATGAGACTAAATTTGGCAATATATTGTGATTTGTTAGCGACATTTGGACTTGGATGAAGGAGGCTCGATGCACTAACAACAATGTCGTGCCTTCTACTTTCGCTCCACCTCCACCACCGGCTCCATGATTTAGACGTGGACTCTAGGATCAACATTTTCATGCATTTCAACCATTTTCATTTCATATGAACTTTATGTTATTTGGCAAATTTGTATGCCTATTTGAATATTTCCACTTATGATAGGTATATATTTTGGCTAATTGTAAGCCTATATTGAATATTTAATTAATTATATATGAATGCTTTGAATGTTATTAATGATCTTTGAAATTACATGTTGTCTTCCATTTGAAGATTGATGTTTATTTGGCTAAGTTGTACCCTTTTATGTTTGTGACAAAAAAGGGGAGAAAAATGGAAGTTTGATGATTGATGTTGTTTGAAAATTTTATTGCTTACGTGATTTGTTAAGGGGGATTTTTTTTGTGTATGAACTAACCAATTTGACAAGGTCAAAAACCTTGACCAATTTTTCAATTTCTTTGTCTTTGATAGATGCACAAACTAAGGGGGAATATTGAAATTTTTCATATTTTGTCATCATAGAAAAGGGGGAGATTGTTGAACCAAGGGTGGTTAACATTCAAGTCCTTTTATGCTTTGATGATCAAAAATTGGATTTGATACTTAAGCATTTAATGATGTTCGTCAATGACTAACTCGAGTACATCAATATATAAGTAGAGTAACCAAGTTGTTCATCAGATATGGAAATTTCCAAACCATAAAATATGGAAGTTCAACTCAAGTAACATTCATCATAACTCGAGTTGTCTAGATGGTCTATCACTCAAGTAACACAACGGGGCATACTCGAGTTGTCCAGATACTATTTCACTCGAGTAACATGTCATGCCTTACTCGAGTTGTCCAGACACAAACTAACTCGAGTAATCAAATATCTAACTCGAGCAAGACGTTCATCCCAGAACATCAGTTATGAAAATTCAAATCGTGTAAACATCGTGCATCATTCGAGCAACTCAATCATAAAAGAATACTTGAAGGACAATCTCTAAATCGAGTAATAACTTAGCTAACTCGAGTTATCACATGGAGGCAAGAATTCATAACTACAACTGAAACTATTAAGGTTTAAATATCATGGAGTTGGTGGTCCCAACGGCCATATTCAAGGCTAAATTGAGTAGACGGTAAATGTCACAACCCGTTTTTGGACCATGACCAGTGTACGACCCAAACCGTCTGAGAAAGCCCAACGCATCTCGTACAAGCCTCGATGAACAAAAACACTACCCAACTTATCCATTTATCAAAATATTTATCAAAACATCGGTTATTCGAAAACATATGGAATGTAAAACAGATTTATAATAAACCAATAAAAGTGAGTGTACATATCAAAACAATATCGGTGAATAAAATCAACAGAAGTGTAGAAAAATACAAAATGGCAACGCAGTAACCGTAAAACATCTCGGTGTGGAACTCTATATCAGAAACAAAAGAGCCCGACCAAAAGGGCATCACTAACCAATAAGATGCCTCACTAGGAACCAAGACACGATGTAGTTGTCGAATCCAAAAACAGTCCACCTGGAAATTTAGTAGAGACAAATAAAGTAAAGGAAAAATGGTAAGAATCCCTAGTGAGGAAAACCACTCCAGATCGCCTCATACGTGTCTTATAAAGACCAGTTTGAAAAAAATTTGAAAATATCGAACACTGGTTTAAATAAGTATACATACGTATACACACTATATAGATAATAGTCTTTCGAAAGCAATTTTGAAAATGTTCACAACCAAAGCAAACAACATGCTCGCAAGCATAAGAATTAAAATAATATTGGTAACAAAACATAGACTAAGTGGTATGAGACCAATAACAATGATGTGCTCGTAGCACCAATAACAATGATGATTGTGGGCTCTGCCATTAATCAAAAATAAAGTCATGTGTCTGGCCAGTCACATGGTTACCACCATACCTTAGAACTATGCCTTGACTGTACATTGGTATACAAAAGACTACGTTTGTCATGACCCAAAATTGGGCCGAGACATACGTACAAGGCGAATCGTTTATGAGAGCCCGACCCGTCTCACACAAGCCTCAAAGCTCAGAACATACTAGCCAAAACGTTTAATTATTATTTAAAACGTTTAACGAAAATATTTATCATTTAAAACATAAGTGTTAAAATAAATACCATAAATCAAATAATCAATAAATCCAAAATATATCGTGAGTATATAAATATCAAATACAAATGGAAAAATTTGTAACCCTACAACATCTTGGTGTGGAGCTCTAACAAAACAAAAGGAGAGCCCGAACAAAAGGACATCACTAACCAAAAGACGCCTCACTGGTGTCAAGATACGAAATGATTACCGAAGCCAAAATTCTGTGTACATGTGATAAGAAAAATCATAGTAGATAGAGAAACAAAGGGGGGCGTTAGGCCCCAGTAAGGAATAACACTCCAGATCGCCTCATACGTCCCTCACAAAGACTGTTTTGAAAACAGTTCGAAAATACCACATGTAGATATATATAAGTATATATACGTATATATATACAAACTATATAAATAATATTTTTTCAAAAATTCATTTCACAAAGGTTCACAACCAAAGCATCCAACATGCACGTAGGCTTTAAAATCCTTTTTCAGATTCAAATAATAGTTTTTCGAGTCAAAACTCATATAAAATACATGAAACTAAAACAAAGGTGTGCATCCATCACTAATACAAAGGTGATTTCGTCACTGCCACAATCTATAATAAATCATGTGTTGGATCACAACACATGGCTACCAACAACCTTTTTAGCTAGGCTTTCTCAAAGTATTGGTATACCAAAGGTCATATTTTACCCCCGTAACAGAGGAGTGCCATATCAAAATCAAAGCATACTAATACATAGTATGAGATCAAAGGCATGCATAACATCATCAAAATCAAAGTAGATATATAACACACACACACACACACACATATATATCAGTTCAAAATGTAATCTTGATTAAACATATAACTAGTTTATTATTAGCCATTCCTCATATTAGGCAAATTTTAAATATGTGTGGTACATAATAAAAACATATACATTTTTGAGACAGTCAATGTGTCTGAAGCTGCTATTCATTCACCTAAAAATCCAAGCGCAATCACCAGTCAAGCGCCACTTGACGGTGGCTGGTCTCGCTGACAGGAACAAGAAGCTGAACATATACAATAAACATATATCAAAATGTGGTACTGTGGCAATACCGAATGCATGCTATGCAAATGCAATTGCGGACTCTCAAAAAATCCATATGCAAATGATAATCTATCACTTTGAATTCAAAATCCAAAATCTATGTACAATTACAGTTTAATTCCCGACTAGTATAAAATTACGTTATAGTCCTCGAGACTTGACAAATTTCAAAATAGTCCTCAAAGAAAATTGGGATTGCTAACTAGCTCTCCAAGTAGTCAGAATCCCCAAATAAGTTTTTGAACTCTCAGAAATAGCGAGACAAGCAAATTATAGCTTTGGTCCCTCAAAATCTTGGCTCACTCAAGTAAACCCAAAGCTCACTCGAGTAACAGCCTGGCTTACTCAAGTAAGTCATGGACTTACTCAAGTGAAGCCTAACCCTGTCTTACTCGAGTAACAACTTGGCTTAGTAGAGTAAGATACAACCCATAAATTCTCAAAATGAATCAACTATTGATTCAACTGATCAAAATCACTCCCAAACACCCACATCGTCTATAAACAACCTTCAAAACATTAATCTACACTCAAATCCAACAAAACAACTTGGAATCACTCAAAATCAACTAAACCCGAAATAATTCAAACACATTTATGAATCACTTTGATTCTTATGATTTCAAGCTAAACCTAGGTGTTTCTAGACTCCCAAAGTTCCGATTTTACAACCCCTAACACTCTTTCCACCAGAAACATCCCAAATCAGCCCCAAATTTAAAACCTACTTCATCTCGTCACTCCCCAAAATGCCCAACAAATCCATTTGTTCAATAATAAAATGGAAGCAAAAGAAGGGAGAGAAGAGTGTTCTTACCTTAGGGAATTGATTAGAGAAAGGAGAGGCAATAGAAGGTGGAGAGAGATGAATCTCAGAATGAATGTGGTGGTTTGGAGGAGTAAATGACGAAGAGAAGTCGGGTGGGGGTATTAAACAGGCCAAGACAGTAAAACTCACCATTTTGCTAAGTACCTGAGTTGTCTGAGTACTTACTCATGTAACTCAATGTCTTACTCGAGTAGGTCTTGCTTCAAAGGAAATTCTAGCCCTTCTCACTCGAGTAAGTCAAAACTTACTCGAGTAAGTCTCGACTCTTAGACAAAAATGAAGTATGAACCCACTCGAGTGAGACTAGTCGTCACTTGCGTAACCCAACCCTCGATCACTCGAGTCGCACAAGGTTCCACTCGAGTAACTCACGACCAGAGGTTCCAATCAACCCATTTACTCACGTTTGCTCGAGTAACTCTCAACTTACTCGAGTAACTCTAAGCTTGCTCAACAACAAGACTTTAATCTAACACCACCAACATCCCACCAACATCTGCGAACACCAAGGATTGGATCAGAGATGAACAAAAAGCTATAGATACCTAGCCAAAACAAGCGGGGTATTACAACATTTTCCCTATGTTGCACAGGTGTCCCATAACCAATATATATATAATTTGTAAATCTAAAACAATAACTCTTGCAATAAAAGTATATCAAAAACAATGAAAGATATGTATATATATCCAAGTTCAAAACAAGTTTACTGATTATTAAAAACCACATAATCATTTTATTAATTAGCCATTCTGTTATTAAGTCCAATTTTGGGAATATAGCCAGCACATCAAAAATCATATAGAGTTTTGAGACACAACCTATGTGTCTGAAGCTGTCATTCACTCACCTGGATGTCCAAGCTAACCGGTCATGCACCACTATCTGGCGTCTGATCATACTGGCACGAACAAGAAGTTTAAACAATTATCCAAAACAATGATACATCAGAAATAATCACAATAAAATACTGGTATTGTGGCTGTACCGAATGCATGATATGCAAATGTAGACACAAAAGTTACTGAATAACTTATTTCGAATGAGAATATATCATTCTTAATCCAAAATTAAAAATCTAAGTAAAATTACAATTTAGTCCCCGACCAATATAAAATTATGTTTGAGTCCTCAAACATTTCAAAATTTATAAATCAGTCCTCAAAGTATTCCCAAGTTACTAAAAAGTCCTCCAAGTAGTCAGAATCTCCAAATAAATCCTCAAACTCTCAAAAATTAAAAATCAATCCCCAACATGCAAAACATCAAATGTGATCCTCCAATTATTCAAAATTATGCAAAATTGTGTCATTGGTAGTGTCCGTCTACACCTATAAATTTAAGGCAAGTGCACCTATCAACTATAGTATGTGGACTTGAGTATCGAGTGTCGTATCTCACAGAGACTATGATTACTAGTTACTCGCTTTTGCTTTGTTATCTAACCGACAAATTAATGTTTTGAATAATAAAAATAAAGGAAATCAAATAGAGAACAAACACAACGCAATGAATAGGATAGAGGAAATCAGTGGGAAACGGAACCTAGATACTGAATCCCCCTAGACCGAACCAAGTAACAATGGATCATTATTCAAACAGTTTATTAGGCAATTGGACCGTGGAAATTCCTACGGTATGTTAACCTCTCTATCAAGTTAGCTAATGTCTAATGACTAGGTTGATTAATCAGAATCTCTTCCTAATTAAAACACCTAACGTTGCTTTATTGATTCATGAATTTCACTATTAGGTTTGACCCTAATCCGGAGGATTTATGTTGATCTATTTCTAGGTTTGCATGCAACTCCTCTCAATTATGAACGATCTATCACACAGAGAATCTCTCGATTATTCATGTACGAATCAATATTGGTATCGAAAGGCTAGCAATAATCAATTCAAAAATTGAACAATATAAATCATAATTGAGCAACAATTCCAAAATAAAATGAATGGATAACAAAATCTAACAATCATGTAGTCAATCTAGGGTTCATCATATCTAGATGCACAGAGAATTTAGTTCATAATTATTGAGAGAATAACAACAAGATACAAAGAAAACATAGAAAGAGAAGAAGAATCCATGATGAATCCTTCAATTCTT
>CAODLS012228356.1:0-23098 GCA_948243855.1 Flueggea neowawraea | reverse complement strand
ATGCTTCATTAGCCTGTTGCCTTGTGCGCTCCAGCTCTTGCTGCAATGTAGATTGTTGGGATGATGCTCGGTCAGATGCTTCATTTACTTCACGAAGTCGGGCTTCAAGGTCATCTTTTTCCTGAATTGAAAATCATCAAGCAACATGAAAAACAATTCTCTTACAGATATTTTTTTTGTACCTCCATTGACAACATAAGCCAAATAGAATACCCCTGATTGGAATTCCAAACCAAATACCAATAACCGATCCATTCTTTCACATGGAAAAAGAATATCAAACCTATACTGAAATTCATGTGACGGTTTTACTAATCAAGAGTACTGAAGATATACAGCAAATCAAACAAAACCTCATTACTTCATCCTTTTTTTTTTGACTAAGGAGTCATTACTTCATCTTTTAATGAAAAAGCTCTTATCATTTATTTTTCCATCCTTCTCTTTTTTCTTTTATATAAAAAGAAATAGTCGATTATAGAAGCCCATGGATGTTCAAAGTTCCAACCACATAAAATTTCACACAGTGACATGGCAAATTTTAATTTGGGAAAGAGCAATAAACTATGATCTCAAAAAGTTCACTCATGCAAAGTTGCGGAGTACTCACATACTAAGAACAAAACAGACAGCAGTATAGATAACCATGATTATCAATAGCCACTACCAGTCCAACTCCATTTGGCATCTTAATATGTCACTTTATAACAACACAACAGATAAGCAGATTATATGCATGCAATGCTCATCAGTACTCCGAAAACAGAATTTACCTTTTGAACCTCTTGAATACGCTGCTTTGCTCGTTTATGAAGCCTTTGAAATTTTGAATCAAGTTCAGAGTACTTCTCTTCACGTTCTTTAATTTCTTGATCAAACTTCTGTTCAGCTATGCAAAAAAAAATTTGCTAGGTATTTAGACTCCAAGGGACAAATATCAACCTATCCTAAAACATGATGTGAATATGTACAATTCGCATTGAACATTAGTTCCTTCTAAGATTTTCACTGGAAAACAGGTCACCTCAATTTCATTCTACAACCCTTGCTTGGTCAAAATATTTTTCAGGTATTGAGTCAACACAGTAAATATATAACTGTTTCTTATCCACGGCATCTCAAAAAAATCTTGAAATAACAACAAAAACTGACCTTCAGTAAGCTTTGCAGAGAACTCTTGAGCTTTTGCATCTGCCTCAAAGTATGCCCCGCGAAGATGCTTTAAAGCTTCCTCCGCTGCACCTCGTGTTTGTTTTTCTTCTTTAAGTGCTCTATCCAAAGACTCAATCCTCTCAGGAAGCTCTTTCAGATTAACAGACTCCTCAGATTTCTGATGGCTCGCTTCCTGTCCCTGGGAAGGACCACCATGTTCTGAGTTGATATGCTTCAACTCCTCAAACTGCAACTTCAAGAACTCATTCTGAGTTTTTAACTCAATAACCATCTGAACAAGTTGCTGATGCGTATTCTCCGATAATGCAGCTGCATCACGCAATCCATTTTCTTTGGCAACATTCTCGGTACTTCCATTGTCCACGTCAGACAACTGTTTCTTGGCCTTCACTGGAGAATCATCCAGTTCAACTTCCCCATGATTTTCCGTCTGTTCATTAACATTATTTTCCTCCATTGAAATCGCCGAGCTTCTTTTTCAGAATCGCGGCCTAGTCAACTTCAATTCTCACCTAAAAGACGAGCATAAAGAAGGGAAAAAAAGAGAGAAAAAGAACCAAACATATTTAGATCCAACACTGATAAGCAATCAAGTAAATAATACTAATGCAAGCTCTAAACATATTCACTATCCGTGGAACTTCAGTCAATCGATCACTTACAGCTTAAAAGACAGCAGATCCAAATCAAGAATTGATGAGGAACAAACTCTACCTAGTATATCATCCGAAAGTGAGCGAGCGAGAAGAGATGCCAATTCTGTAATTCAATTCCGATTCCGGGGAGGTTAATTCTGTTTTTGTCGCCAAACTAGATGATTGGATCTAGGGAGCCAATTAGTCCAACACGGAAGAAACGTTGCCGTTTGAAAGCGGCCACGGCCGTTACACTTTCCCACTTTGGTAATCAATGTGTAAATGTTGGCATGGGTGAAGGGACCAGTGTCGATGTTGGGCTGTTAAGGACCGATCCGTATTTCTCCATTCATGTTTATAGGTTAAATAAATTAAAACAAATACGAATTTTAATCAAATTAATAAAAATATCATGAAATTTTAATTTTATCTTAAAAAAATATGAATTTTGACTACTATAATAATTATATTATCAGTTAATTTTGAGTTAAATTTTTAATCTACTTACTGATGTGATAGTCAAGTGGCACGTATAAATTTTTTATGATGTTGTTTGTATTCATTAAAAAAATTAAGTAGCATAAAAAAATTTACGACGTGTTTCTTATATTCACACCATATGTTTGACACATTATTTTAAAAAAATATAGTTTGTAATTTTCATTGATTCTGACTCTAACTCTAATTATATAAAATTCATACAAGTTTAGAAGAAATTTGATTCTAATTTTTGACCAAAAGTTTTAATTAAATTAATAAGGTGAAAAAAATAGTAATCCTGATATGATTTCAATTCTGAATCCATAGTTTGGACTAAACGTATTTTAATATATTTTTTTGCGTCACTTTAATTTAATTTGTTTATATGCTAAATGAGAAAACACGTATTTTATAGTGTTTCATTACTGATAAACAATAAACTAAAAAAATGAGAATGAAAATCAACTTGCGGGTATAGCAATGCCCTTTATCATAATTGTGCTTATTCATGGGAAAAAAAGAACCCTATATATCTTCTCATCAACTGCTTTTGTGATTACAAGCAGTAAACGCAGAAGTTGTCAACTCTGAGCAATGAGTAAGCGAAATTCTATCATCTCATCCTATAATAATAATACAATGGATTACAGAAGACTAATCACTATAAATGTTTGTCAATTTTATCTTTGCATGCTTCAAAATTAACATGCTGTGTACAGGACTCCTTCCTACTGCTCAACAAGCTCTGTGCACCCACTTGGAGGGGAAGATCTCTGCCTCTGCAAACCTTCTCACTTTTCCTTCTCATTTCTCTCCTGACGCACAGCCACTGAAAAGCATTAAATCCAATCCACTATTATCATCCATTGTCAAAAAGACCAAGTTGGCAAACCTTTTCTTCAAACTACAAACAAATGAAAGTTCTTACCACTGGATCTGCCCTCCCTAAAAGTAAAAGCTACATGCTTGAAGAACTCCTTGCTAGCATCATAGCTCCCTCTTCTATTTTTATGTTCCCAAGCACAGACACACATGCTCCAATTAGTGCACCATCAGCTACTTTTGGATGGCGATTCGCCAGTTTCTTTCCTAAGGTAACACCCTCCAAACATCAAATATGTTTCCCATCATATATCTTCCTCCATGGACATAGAATTGTACATGTATAACAGAGAAAATGAATGATAATAACAATATTAAGGGAAGAAACAGATAGACTTACATGCATCAATGAGACTCTGTTCCCTATGACAGCAGTTTCACCTACAACCAGACCAGTACCATGATCCAATAGTACACCCTCTCCAATTCTTGCGGCTGCCATAATGTAAAATTGGTTAAATACGGCATCACTCAAACTATTGAGAGAGAAGAACTTCATATTTGGGAGAAGTAATGAGGAAAAATCACAATCTAATAATGAATTTATCAATCTTCCATTGACTGTTCTTGTTCAAAAATCATCACAGTTTCCGAGCAATCCCAATATCAATAAGAATCAATAAGAACTTGGAATCAAAAGATACAAGCATACCTGGATGTATGTCAACACCAAATACCTGCATTAAAAAGAAAAATGTCAAAATGAGATGAAACGAAATCAGAATTCAAAGGAGAAACTTATATCGCAAGTTTGCAGCTACATTGGCGAGAAGCGGCGAGGTGGAACTGTGCTGAGTCGTCGAGGACAAAGAAGAGAAATTGGTCTGGAGCTGTAACTCGCACGGCGAACCTGACCTGTGCTGTGCTGTGCTGTGCTGTGCTCGTCTCTTTTTAATAGACCATGGAAACGACGCCGTTTGTAAGATGTGGTCTCTTAATTTTTTTTTCATCAGTGAAGATGCGTCACCTGGCCAAGTTGGACGCTACACAGCAATCAATTGCTGACAGAACACTTTAAGTACCACAGATGCTAAAACGGCAAAGTTTAATGGTCACTGTCAAACAAAATCGACTTTAGATATTATTGTTTATAAACGAAAATATTTTAGGTACTATGTAGGGTTGATCATGGTTGGGTTTAATTCGGTTCAATTTTGGTCAAGAATCAGAACCGAATTGAAAGACCATAAATTTTGTTTTTTTATTTTTCAAGAACAAAAACTGAAAGATCCGAAATTTTAGGACAAAACGGTTTGGTTCTTCTGATCTTTCAGAACAGAGAAATAGGTACAATTTCAGTTCGGTTCTTGGACTTTTTTCCAAAAAAAAAACAAATTCAATCAAAGTTTCAAACTTTTATAATAAATTTTACAACATAATATTAAATCTACAAATAAATTAAACCAACATAAAATTAACTCTATACCAAATATTAAATCCAAAAACAAATTGAACTGCAAAATATTAATCTACACAACATAAAATTACAAATTACACACTAATTAATTCAACAATATCAAAGACAAAATAAATCTCATCCATCATATGTTAATTGTTAAACACATAATCAAACCCACCAACGTAAAATAAATCCCATTAATAAGCTTTTTTAATTCATTTGCTCTTCCATGCAATTGCAAATAAGAAATTATGATAAAAAAATATAACATTTATCGTTTTTATTGTATAAAACACATTTGTACACATTTGAACACCTATTGTACACCTATATATACATTTGATGATTTGAACACCTATGATTATATATAATTAATTGTTAATCTCTATATATAATTGTTCATACATATATATATATATATATATATATATATATATATTATTTTCGGTTCTTCAGTTTGGTCCGGTTCAAATATTGCTTAAGATCCAGACCTAAACCAAATGATAATTTTGGTTCAGTTTGGTTAGGAGAAAGCTAAAAATCAACGATTCTTTTCAGTTCGGATATTCGGTTTAGTTCGGATATCTTCAAGACTCGTGCTCAGCCCTATTACTATTGATGCAAGTAACTCGTTATTTGTTAGGCATCTATAATGGGCCGAAACTTGTTTTTTATTCTTTTTTTTGAAATCATTTTTTTATTCTTTTGAACTATGAATATTAATGGTTAATTACACAATATGTCAAATTTAAGGATTAATACATAATTTACCCCCCTCCAAACTTGCACGTTTTCTTCTTCTGTCACCCTAAATTTTTTGAGTGTTTAATTTACTTCCTGAACTTGTTAAAATCCCTCCAACTAAGGATTTTTTTCAATGTGTTTGAATCACATAATCTTCCAGTTTACCTTCAAGTTATCACTCCTAAACGTAGATGGTCAAAAAAGAATAAAAAGAAGCTCTGTAATAAACTTGTGATGAATTAAGAAAAGTTGATAAATTGTCCAGTTTAATCAAGTTTATGGAGTAATTGACACAGTTAAAGTAAGTTCAGGGGGTAATTGAGACAGTTTAAGTAAATTTAGGGAGTAAGTTGAATGCTAAAAAAGTTCAAAGTGACAGTAGAATAAACTGTGTAAGTTTGGGGGGGGGGGGTAAGTTATGTATTAATCCCAAATTTAATTTACTATTTTTTTTAATTTTGACATTTTAAATTTTGTAATTATATGAATAACATATTTTAACCTTCAAGATTAAAAATATCACATCTTCAAACTCAACTTTTAAAAATGTCACATTAATTTTCATATAAATTTTAATTTTTTCGTTTTATTTTCTCAAATTCCTCTCTCTTCTTTCCTCTCTCGTTCTCTCTCTCTCTCCTCATTTTTTCTCTATTGTTTCTCTCTCTTCCTCTCATCTGAAACCCTAGTCGTTCCTCTGTCTTTCCCTCACACCCGCCCTTCCTCCTCCATCACTTTCCTCTCACCCAAAACCATGGTCGCTCTCATCTATCGTCTTCAATCTCCGTCGCTCGCCTCTCTCGCTTCGACTCTACGTCTCGCCTCTCTCACTTCAACTCCATCGTTGTCCTCTCTCACTTCTATGTTCTTCGATCGAAGTCGTTTTCCTCTCTCGCCTTCGAAACTGGAGGCGCACAACTAACGAGACCAGATGAAAAGGTGACGGCGGTCACAGATACTTGATGGCTATGATTTCAAAAAGAAAATAGAATGAGATAATTATGCTGTTGGTATTATTATATATAGAGATTTTAATTAGTTGTTACTTGATAATTATTTTTTTTTGTATTTTTTTTATTTGTTTTCTTTTATGTAGGGCTTGCGGGAAGCATGTTTAGTTGGGTGAGAACAGTCATCAACATTGAATTTGTTATTTAATAAGTAAATATATTATTAGTTGTTGTTTATGTTGAATCATTATTGTGCTTATGTTGAGTCTTTATTGTTGGAGGTTTTGAAACTATGCATGCTGCAACGAGGTAATGATGGAGTTTAATTTTGTAATGTTAGTTTCTATTGTTTGGAATTCGGAGAACGATGTTAGAATTTTGGATTCTGTTGATTAATTGCAGGGAGTATGATCGAGCTGTTATCAAATTTTGGGGGAGTTGATGATGATATCATGCCATTGATTTTACAATTTGATTGATATCAATTTTTAGGATTTCTACAACTATGTTTTTATTTTTTAAATTTTAAGTTCCTTTATTTTCATGTTATTGATAATTAGTCATTAATTTGTGAGATAACATTTTTTTAGTTGTATTTGTTTAATTTTGATTAAAAATTCATTAAATGCATACACTATTGTAAAATTCATTTAGACTTTCAAAAAAATTTGAATTGTGTTAACCATTGTGAACCATTTAAAATGGTTTACAATAATATATAATATAATGTACACCATTTTGTGAACCATTGTGAATGTCAAAATTGACCCTAAAACATATTTTTGGGGGGTAAAATTTTTGAAAGTCTAAATGAATTTTGGGGGGTAAAATTAGTTTAAAATTTCTTAAATAAATATTTAAAAGATTACATTTAGAATTTTTTAAAAAAATAAGAATTATTTGAACATTGTGAACGTTAACATTGACCATAAAAAAATATTTTATTTAATCAACAATTTTAAGCAAAAACTATGGTGCTTGTAAGTTAATGTATTTTATGTATTTTTTAGGGTTTAGATATAATGTTTTAAAATCTAACAGGTTAAATGCAGCTAACACATTAATTTAATGTGTTAACTGCATTTAAAATATTATATTTTAAAATATTAAATTTAAACCCTCAAAAATATATAAAATATATTAACTCACAAGTACCATAATTTTTGTCTATGCACGTTCTTTCTCGACATTGGGCCTTATTCAGTTGTTTGAGTTTTGTATCGTAATTATTGAGCTTGTGTTGGTGCCTTCAATACCATCGGAAGCCCACTTCTTTTGTCAAAACCCGTTAGGCAAATTTAGGTGCATGTTTGGAGCCGGCACTTGTTTTCTATTCTTTTGAACTATCAATATTAACCATTAGATGCCATGTTTAATTATGAGTATTTGAATAACTCATTTGAACTAAAATCTCTGTTTTCTCAATAGAAAAAATTATAAATCTCTGTTTGCTTGGCGATTTTAGGCTCGAGTACATTGATATAGAAACCAAATTTGAGCCGAGATTTTGATATCTATATATGAACATAATGTACAAATTACTTGATTAGCAATTCTTTATGCCCTTATTACACGGGGACATTATATTCACAATACAACATTCAGGCATAGGTAAATTATAGGTAGACAAACCAAATTAAGTTTGTAGTTGTCCTTTGCAAAACTCACTATCTTAATTGAGGAACCAGAACAGGACTGAGATCCACAGTGACCATCTCAATTGTCCCAGTTGTTCTGCTAATTCTTGATATTTCCATGGCAAGACATTGGTTCAAATCCATCACTACTTGATCAATTGTTGGTCTTCTTGCAGAGATTGGTGATGCACAAGCCATTGCTATTTCCACAGCTTTCCACACTGAATCAATGTAAAAGTCGTCGCCTTTCAGTCTTGGGTCTACCACATTTCTTATGTCTCCCTTTTCAATCAAGGACTTCATCCTTTGGATTATATTTGGTTCAACCCCAGTGTTTGTTGTTGCAGAGTAGCTTGTGATTATTGACAAGAAAACAACTCCGAAGCTGTAAACATCACTCCTCTCAGTAAACTTGTTGGTGACATGACACCTTCATGCAGTCCAAAAAGAAATTAGGAAATAATTAATTTATGAAATGATCATGAGAATGAAAATACTTAAATTCACAGAATACTTACTCAGGATCAAGATATTGGGTGGAACCAGCTTCTGTTGTAAAGATTGCAGGAAGCCCAAAGTCAGCTAATTTGGACTGGTTTTTTTTCATTCAACAATATGTTTGTAGGCTTCAAGTTTCCATGGATAATTGATTGTTTACAACTGTTATGCAGATACTCCAATCCTACAAGTCAAAATTCCAAATATAATAAGTCCAGTGAACTTTAAAGAACGCAACTGAAGCAACAGATTTATATTATAATTGACTCACAAAGGAAAAAGGAGGAACAGAGGAAGTAGTTCAGTACTCCACCTTGAGCGACATCCATGGCTATTTGGAGTCTTTCTTGCCAGCTCAACAAAATTGAATTTCGACCTGTAAATTAATCTCCTTTCAATATAAACTAGATTTATATTCATGCATGTTGGGCGTGATATTTTTTTATATTGTAAATTGAGAGAATGGAATTTTCAAATTAATAACTTAAATAATAATTTTATTTGCAACAATATGATCTTTTATATTTTAGGAAAAATAAAAAATAAATTAAAGTAACCACAATGTCAAACCAATGCCATGAATAGTATTAAAATGACTAAGTAATCATCAACTAATTTTTTAATTTCCTTTTGGAAGGTTTTTTCTATCAAGTTTTTAGGTGTTAATACAACCAAAAACCTATAATATCATCTTGCTACTACATATGATTCTTGTTTCAATATACATCTTCAACAACTAAAGGTACATATTCACCATCTTTTGTGCAGAAACGATGATATTATCACCAACAATTATTTAAAACCTCTTTTTGAAGAAATTATTAATTTGTTCTTGTAATGTTGTTTACTTTGGTGTCCTTCAATTTTAATATTTAAAACTTTCTTTTTTAAAAAATCAAAATAGAAATTATAACTTAAGATTTAATTTTGTAATTTTGTAAATTAATAAGGGTTAGGACATAATTTTTTGTATTTTGGGATGCGGTTAAGATTTCAAACCCGAGTCGCTGCCCTTATTAGTGAACTGCTGGATATGAACATAATTTGACGGCTCCAACCATGTTATTGTGAAGAGAGAAAATAGAGAGAGAAGTGGGTGAGAGTAGGGGTGTAAATGAGCCAAGCTAATCGTGAGTTACTCGGTGTTTGACTCGATAAAAGCTCATTCGTGACTCTGTTCGTCAATAAACGAGCCGAGCTTGAACAAGTTTTAAGCTCGAATTAATAAACGAGCTGAGTTTGAACACCTAAAAGCTCGGCTTGAAAAGCTCGCGAACAGGCTCGTTTGTTTGTTTATGAGCAGACTCGTGAATAAGCTCGTTTGTATGCTTTTCTATGTATATATATACAAGTTATGTGTGTGTATATATATATATATATTAAATTAAATTATGAAAAATATATTTGTGTTTGGAATAGTATTTAATATTTGGACTAAAACAAAAGTGCAAATTTGCACTAATTGACCGTGCCTATAAAAGTAAAATAAGATTTAATATTAGGTTGAATTTATGAAATAAATTGAAATTTCTAATAGTTATTGGTTCAACTACATGTCTAACATGATTTTATTGAATTAAGCTACACTTGATTTATTTTTTTAGAGTTTTTGTCAAGTTTGAACTAGCAAATCTCATTTACGATTTTATTCGAGCCTTTGTTGAGCCGAGCTCGAAAAGCTCTCGAACAAGCTTGTGAACTCGCGAGCTTTGTGACGAGCCGAGTTTGAACAAGATTTTGAGTTCGAGTTCAAGCTCGAGCTCGAAAGATTTTAGTCGAACCGAGTTTGAACACTCTAAAGCTCGGCTCTGCTCGATTACACTATTAGGTGAGAGAGTGAGAGAGATGAGAGAGAAACCAGAAATAAGAGGATATAAATATTGAGGTATTAATAAAGTTATAATTTTGGCTGTTTCATTAGTAAAATTATAATCCCCTTTATTTTAAAATTGATATCAAAATTTCAAAAAAGGCCATATAATTTCCTCATTAATGGACTAGGAGGTTCATGCGTTATTATTATTTTGGTTAAGGTATAGCCTATTATGTATCAATTTTTTGTCAATCTCCTAGTTGGAATAGGAGTTCAAAGTATAATAGAAGTAACGATTTTGGTTCTGATATTTCTAGTACAGTAGTATGATAATATTTAGTAGTATATTGCTTCCAAGTCACAGCATAGATAATGACATTATTGAAGTAATTAAGACTTCTAAATAAGGATAGTTTAGATTTTTTCTATTTTTGGTTTCACATTCATACTTTTATGTATAGTAAGTATAGATAGATATGGAATGAGGAGTTTTATGGCTACGTCATTATGTCATCAGTGTTATATCATCATTTGTCGTTATTTTTTAATGGAACAACTTATTTGTGCCACAAATATAAAAAAATAAAAAAGTAATGTTATTTTATATTATTTTCAAAAGATTGAGTCATAAGTGAAAAAAAATAAGCGTTTGTGGTGTTAAATATTATTAGGCCGATAAATATGTGCATTTCTACGTTAAAAAAGCTAATAAAAACAATACTCCATATTGCGTGAATGTTACCGGATAAAATAGCTTCCAAGCTTCAATTCGGCATGAACTCATAGATCAGACCTTTATGTTCGGCATCATCAAAATAACCAAAGCAAGCAGTCAATCGTCTGTGATGCACCCTTGTTATTAGTCTGGCCTGCAATTTTACCACTTTTTATTAGACCCTTTTGGAGTTTTTATCATGTCTAAATACAACATTTCTGAACAATAATAGTAATAAACATAGTTTTACTCCTGAAGTTGCTTGAACTTACATTAGCTCGGAATTGCTTGTATGCATTGACATATGATGGATGGAAAATTTTGACGGCGACCGGAATGCCATCTAAGCGACCATGGTAGACTGTGCCAAAGTTTCCATTACCAATAACACTTTCCATGTTCTTGGTGATATTGACAACCTCAGAGTATGCAATTAATTGTGGATCCTTTGATCGGAAAGCTCCATCATGACTGCTAATGCCCATGCGAACTGCATTTGCAACTACAGTATGGTACAGTAGTATTTTAGCCGTCTGATTCGACATTTATCTAAATAGGTCTTACATGAGTCTCTGAACTATTAATAAATTAGATGTTCAGTTCGACAATTATATATGATCAATTTTTACCACCTAAGGTTGTGGTAGCATAGTAGGCTTGAATTTGAACAGTCAAATTCTCTGGATTTCGTTTTGCCTATTTTACTAATAGTTCAGAGACTCTATACGGTAAAAGGTGACTTAAATAACTTGAAAGTATATCACCTTGGTTTCTCCTATTCATGCTCCAAAAGGTAAGCAATGCAGCAAATACGACCAAAACTACGGCAATTGCTGCTACTAATGAAGCAAACCACCTTGTGCTTGCATAGAAATGATGAACAATTCTTTTTATTTTGGCGTACACTAGATATTGTCAAAATTGAATTCCAGGTTAGACATTGACCAGGGTAGTAAAATTTAAATCTAAAATTATGCACTGGAAAACAGAGAAAATACGAACCTCAACGACAGTGATCCGTTGTGAGATTTATCAATTAGTTCTTTCGGAATTGGACCTGATAGCGCCTTCTGTGCCAAGTTTCTGTGTAAGAAAACAAAAACTATTCTTCAATGTGCAAGAACAAACAAAATAGTTCGAGTACCAATTTCAGAATAAAAGTATGAGACTCACAACACAGTCAAGAATTTCAGATGAGTAAGGAAGTCAGGAACTGGCCCTGTTAGACTATTGTTCGATAAGTCCCTGTTATAAGATCACAATTTTGTCAAAAATTAAATTCATTTAAGGTATGGTCCCATCATGAATATCAGGAAAAAAAATTCTCAAAGTCTGTGATTTAGTGAGCTTACAGATACTTTAACATAGTGAGCTTGGATATGGAAGGAGATATGGGTCCTCTTAGTACAGAAGAGAACAAGTTCCTGCTTGTGTACGCAGTTTTACATCAGCTCGAAACAGATATGGTGCAGCTTGACATGTAAATGCATAAACGACATTATAAATACTTACAGGGATATGATTCTAGGTGGATCATACTTGTTGTAGCTACAATTGAGACCTTCCCATATGGCAATGTCAGGTACACAAGGGTCTCCTTGCCAGTATTTGGTCAGGTTGTAGGTTGACTTGATATCCATGATAGCATCAACTAGTACAATTAAGAAAACCAATCTACATTACAGTACTGCTGGAAATGAAAAATAAGGAACGCAAACAAAGATTGAGCTGATTGTGGTACGGACCATCCTGCGGATGCGTTTCTGATTGCAAGAATTCTTTCACATATTAGGCCTCAAAAGCATTAAGCAACGGTGGAAGAGTTGAATTTGTAGTATCGTTTATTGTAACAAAAAATTCTGTCCCTAGTCGTTGAGTCAGTATACACTGCAGTCGTCTGCAAGTATTTAGGGACAATGGGTCCGCGCCAGAATTTGTTGTTTCTATATATGTTGAATTCTCTAGACTCATTAGCTTTCAGTTCTTTAATTTCCGCGAAGTACAAGTAGATGAAAAACTGAGTGTTAGAATTATCACGATAAAAATTTAGTGTAATGGAATTGCTACCGTTTGTTGGCATTTCTGCAGTTTCCATGACAACTGATGGAAATTTGTAATTCTCATCTGTTACCGATTCAATGGTTAAATTAGTACTCAACACCTTGTAACTTTTATCGTACCATGGCCACCAGATGCGATCATATACATCATCTGGGAACCTACATGAATTATTACAAAGTAAGATATTAACCAAGAACTAGTTAACATAAAGAACTGAATATGATTTATATTCTGATGAAGAAAGATGTCTAACCTGACAATGCTGCCAGAACCATAATCAATCCGAATAAAGAGATCCAGAGCTCTATGTGCACTCACATAAGTGTTATTATCCAGAAGCCTGAGCTCCAGAACTGATAAGAAAGGTGTTCCGAATCCAGTATTCACCAGACAGACACCTATGGTATCCGAATCTGCAATATAAATGATATCATAGTACGAGTAAGTGTATGCATCATCTAAAGTCATTATATTCCACCAGTTGACTCCAAGATACAAATCAAATCTCGGAACATCGCTTTTGTTGTCGTAGTTTCCATACATAAACCCTGTCCTGATCAGATATTTGTTGTTCTTTCCTTGTCTAGGCTTTAAGGTGTAACAACTTTTTGCTCCATCGGGGAAGCTTCGGAGTGTCCGGTATTCGTCAGGAATATCCGTTGCATTAATTTCTGATGATATATTGTGATTCACTCCAGTGTCTATGAAGCCTGAATCTGAGACATAATTGAATCCATAGCTACTATTATAGCCTTCAAGTATGCCACAGTCTATGCTTATGAAACCTGAAGCAAAATATGGTAACAGATACGGATATTAGTTATCTTGGTGAGAACAAATGATGTAAATGAAAAGCAACAGAGATTACAAACCTGTTTGATCCTCAGCTTCAGACAGGACCGAGAGAGGAAAATCACTGAACAGTACTATGAGGAGAAAACACTTGACCGCCACTTCCATGGCATGCGCTTTTTAGTTTCCAACGGCTTAAAGACACTACCCACTCATAAATAACACCACCCCTCGAAGCCGCAAGTTGAGATTTGAATCAGAACTGCAATCATTTTATTGTAGGAAATATCATTGAATGGAGAGTGAAGATGGCTTGTGAGTGACAGATTTACCCAGTCAAATTATATTTTTCTCCAAGTGGGGTTAAAATCGTTGAATTTTCAGTTTTTGATAGCTTGTTTGTCAGAAATCTCATTTTCTGAAAGCTAAATCACCGTAGTGGCAGCAGTTTATCACTGCAGTACTGGAGCTTAAATCCTCTTTTTAAAACCAAATGTTGCTATATGGTTCATTGACTACGAAATGTTCAAAATTCATGTCGCTATCGAAATTTATTTCAAATTGGGTTTGAATGTTTCAATTTCTAGAAACTAACTCTTCAATGACTTCTTGAAAAATTAAAAAAAAATCAGAAGAACTAACTTAAGTTCTCTTTCACTTTTGTACTTCAATTGAACTAAATTTTATTAAGGGGAATTAATATTTCGTTCCTGTGTTATATCGTATTAGCCGTTTTAGTCCCCCAATTTTGAAAAGCCTCTTATTTCAGCCCTATCGTTAGACGCCGTTTCTAAAAACTAACGGAACACGCGTAAAGACACTTATATTCTTGCAAGACGTCACCCATTTCTGACATGTCAGAAGTGTGTTTTCCTCTTTTTTTTTTTAGAAGAACAATTGTTTTATCAGTCTCGTTACTTGTCACTTTCAATCAATTTGGCTTTGGGAGAGTTGTCCGAAACGAGAAAACCCTAGAAACACAAATTGAAGGAAATAAAAAAGCCAACAGAGCACGACGACGGCATTTTCAAAGCACGAAAGCCGCATTTTGGTTAAAAGCAAGTTTCGTTACAGTGAAAGAGCACCGAAAAGATATGTTTAAGCAATTTGATTCGTTTGTAGTGGTGGGTTTTGATCTGGGTTAGTGATTTAACCAATTGATTTGGGTTTTTTATGACAGATGAGTGTTTCAGTGCACACTTTGACGTTTAGGCATGGCTTCGTAGAAGTTAAGGTGGAGAATGTAGATAAGGACATATATTCACTATTGGACTTGTTTGACGACGCAATGCGGTGCTTTCCCAACATTCCCACAGGTTCTATCTTGACTTTCCATAGTGGTAGGAATTTTGTTGTGGAAAATGATGGAGATGTTATGCAGTTATTTCATAGGTATGGGCATGAGGTAAACATTCCTATCATAGTTGATGTTGTTGGGCAATCGTTGGATAGGTGGGAGAGTGTTGTTGATGATGGTGTTGCGGAGGTAATTGATCCAACACAGACTCATACCGAGGTTGAGAACAATCCGAGACAGAGTATCCCATGCACACTGATCCCAATTCCCACATCCAAACCAAAGCTCCATTTCAAGCCCCTTCTAACATGGAGAGACAAACCAACCACCAACCAGAAGCCAATGCCCAACCCGAGGCTAACACTCAAGCAGAAACCAACGCACAAACCAAGACACAAAGCAAACAAAAGAAAAAACATTTGAAGAAAAGAGTACCCACTAAAAAAAACCCAACCCAGGTATAAGTTCCGCAAAAACAAGAATTTTGCTAAAGATTTCATTGTTAGTGATGAGGAGTATAATGACTCTGACGATTATGCAAGATATGAAAATGATGCCGAGACTGATACCAGTGGTGACTCGGGCAGTGGGTCTGAAAAAGATGAAACTGACTTTGAAAATAGTGAATTTTTAAGTGCTTCATCAGGGGGTTCTTCTGTCGGTGAAACTGACTCTGAAAATAGTGATGACGATGAACATGGCCAAAGCAATTCTTTGAGGGGTGTACATGGTAATATCTTCAAAGAGCCTGTTAATGAGGGGTTTGAATTCTTTGAAGGGATGTCGTTTAGTCACATAAAGTATTTAAGGGAGGTGCTTAGAGCCTATGCTGCAACAGGTGGCTACGACATTGTGAAGATAAAAAACGACAAGTGTAGGCTAACGACAGTTTGTGATGGTTTAACTGGTGGTAGAGGACGTGACTATCAATGGCGGATGCATGCTAGCAGGCTGCCTAACAAGGTGACTTTTAAGGTCAAAACTATTAGATCGTAACACTGCTACCAAAGGAGTGAAACACATAAAAACGCCACACCTGCATGGATAGTAAAAATGATGAGTGATGAATTACAAGCAGATCCAGATCTCAGCAAGGGAAAGTGATAAGATATTGCCTCCATTGATGAGAAGAAAGGTTGGGAGACCAAGAAAGCACCATCGAACAAGAGATCTAGAAGAAGAAGGGCATTATACCAAAGGGTCCAACGCAATAACATCCTCTCTTTGTCACACAACCGATCACAACAAAAGAGGTTGTCAAGGAGGACCGGTAAAGTCAAAAGCTCCCAAGAGGAAGAAAAATGACGCAGCTAATGGGTGCTCCTCGCAACAAAAGAAAAAGAAGACACCAAATCCAAACAAGGAATCAAGCTCCTCACAAAAGAAGAAAAAGAAGGCACCAATCCGAAGAAGGTATGATTTCTTGAGTATATTTGTTTGCAATTTAATTTGTAAATGATGCTGCTACTTGTAAGTGCTACTGTGAATTGTGAAGAGATATTTGCAAGTGCTCTTATGGTTTTTAATGTGGTCAGAATGCAGTAGTTGGTTTTTCATGTATTTTTTGATGTTTTTAAAGTTGCCATGTTAATATTTTGTGGTTGTATTTTTTTGTAGACAAGTCAAAGTGGACCTCATGTGCAACAACCCTGAAATGCATATCCACCAACCACTGCAGACTTTTGTTTCTTTATTTCTACTTAATTTCTAGATTGCTAATTTTAGTCATTATAGATACATTGACAACATAGGCAGATTCTCTTCTAAGCAGTGACAATGACATGACTATACATTACAACAGGATGTGGTCGCGCTATAATACAAAAACACAGAGACTAAAAAGGCTAATAGTAATTCATTCATAACAAAGCACTGTACTAAGTTAAATGACAATGCAACACCAAATACATCAAACAAAACGACAAAAGCTTTGCCAGTTTTGGATAAGGGCATCATAGCTATGTAGACCGAAATTACAAGGACTAAGACGACTAATATTTTAAAGCACAAAATGACATTAAAACACAACTACAACATCATCATCTTCCTCATCTAGACTAAATCACCTACTGTAAACTCTACTTCGAACCCAGCAACGCCAAAATCAACAACAAAATAGCACCCCACAAAATGAGGACCATCCACTTCAAATTGCTGACTGATTTCTCGACCGCCATCATCTTCATCGTGTTTTCCTTCCTCATATCAACAAGCTCCACCCATACTCTTTCAGTAATTATGCCGCCACTATGGAACGACTCCACTTCTTCTTCTAGAGCCTAAGAAGGTATAACCTATCCAAGAAAGGTTCCTCACACACCCCTATCACAACAATAGTACAGTCTTCCTGGATTTCTCTATGTCTCAACAATCTTAACCCTATCTCTTCGATTGCAATGACAAAGCACATTCTCAAATCGAGTGCTTCCATCGTCGCTCTCTTTGCCAACCAAATTCAAATTCCTACTATTAACCATTATTTGCAACAACAATTAAGGATATGGCTTCTTGGGTTTTTTTGAGAGTTTGAACGATGATGGGTGTTGAAGATGTCGGATTTTTTTTAAAGGGTAAGGGCAATGTTTTTTTTTTGAAAAATCAATTTTCAAAGGGGCAAAATCGTCTTTTTAAACCCGTGGCATGTGTCCCATAAGCCATGTCAGCAATGCTGACGTGTCCCGTCAGTTTTTAGAAACAGCGTCTAACGGCAATGATGAAACAAAAGGCTTTTAAAAACTAGGGGACTAAAACAACTAATACGATATTAATCGAAAGTTGCATTTCCTTATCAATAAGTTATTGATTCAATAATTAACATGCTAATATTAAATAAATTATGCCTCTCAAAGATTAATCTATCAAATAATAAAAATCATTAATGTTTTAATACTCGAGTGACTACAATTATCAAAGTAATTAACCAACTATTTGAGGGAAAAAAATATCAGTTTGAATTTCAAGTTTTTCCTTCTAAGGCATGGATAGTGTTTTATATGTTATAAAACAAAGAAAATTTATAGTTGACATATTTTTGAAGACTTTGTCTTACTCAAACAATGATGATGTCTGCTTCATATGTGTCAGCAACAACATTTTACATTTCTAAGCATAGAGAAAGTTTTATTCTAAATAAACCAGATCACGGAAAAAATGGCATTTCGTGGAATATATCATTATAGATATAGACGTGTCTGCCCAATGAAGCAGAACGGTTTTATTGGGGTCAAAATTTTCAGTGATCATACATGAAGGTATTGAAAAAAGAATTCGACAACTAAATATCCAAAAAAATCAAAATCAAGAACATTAGATAATCAATCAAAACAGATGTCTGCAATTCATGCAATAAAATGAAGATACAGCAAATTGCAGAGAGGGCAGTTTCATTCCACTGCAAATTACTGCTAAAAACTCAAAATTATTTCATCAAACAATCTTGATGTCCCATGCTAACTTTTAAACCAATCAGACACACATACATAAAAGATTGATGGTGATGAATAATGATGGAAGATATTGATTCAATCATACCTAGAGTGCAGACATCGACATGGTATGGCACTGGAAATTCCACAAGGTCCAACACCCTTGAGATACCACTCTCCCCAGTTATGAGTCCAGCAACCAAGTCATCCCTCTGAAATTCAGGATTTCCCGAAAGGCCAAAACCAAAACTTTTCCTACTCCATAAGCATAAATAGCCTGACCAAGGAACTTATATTGAGATATATCCAATCTAAACATTATGCCTAAACAATATGCAAAGACTAGCAGACTAGTGGATTAGTAATTACCTCCCCAGGAGCAATAGCACCTGTTGACAGTGTGTTTTTGAAGTTCGAATATGCCCATAACCACATCGTATGCCATATGACCACATTATGCCACAATCACTTCATGCATTTGTTTCAAGAAAATAGTCCTTGTCTGTAGTATTGTGCAAGGCCATGTCATGCATTTTTAGTAATGACCATGTTTAGTTAGTTTTTAGTTGTTGTGGCCCATGGCATTTCTTATATTTTTTCGCTACAAAATCATGTATTTAAGCAAACTTATGAATGGATGAAAAATACTTTCATACTCTTACAATTCTCTTTACACTACTCACACAAAAGCATCAACAGCACCTGAGAAACTAGAATGTTTCTGGGACAGGCTCTTATTTTTCATGCGATTAAGGCATTAATGTGATATGGATCTATTGACACACACAGGTTTTTCACAATAACGTCACTCGATCCTTGTACAAGTGACAGAGATAACGATACGTACTTTAACTCAGTTGTATTTTTTTGGCATGCCATCACAATGAGCTTTTATTTCCACGAACTTGTTGGTCACTTCCATTGTATTATCTCTCTTTTGTTCCTGCTCTGAAGTATTTTATATAAAGAAGCAGGGATAAGCATCAAGAAAATGCACCAATACGCTTATCGTTAATCATTGGCGGATCCAGAAAATTTAATATGGAGGGTCGGTTTTTTAACTAAAAAAGAATTATTCCCAACAAAGATATATATAAATTAAAATAGCAGAAATAAGTCTTACAAACAAATATAGTACTATTCAAACATATATATCTATAATGCGACTCCATGTAGAGACTTCAATCATTAGCTTTGATTATGATTTTCCAGTGACTTATTTAACTAAATGTGGTTTCATTTTTAATGATTGAATCATCAATAAAATAGATGTAAGTTCCACATTAAAGAATAAAGAAGAAGAATATGTATAATGTGTTAGTGGTTGGATTTTAATTTAAACAAAAAAAAAAGGACTTCTCTATTGAAAATCACACAAGCAACATCAAATGACATTAATTATTCTTTTTAAATAAATTGATGTTAAATATTATAACACTACATAGTGCTCAACTATTTCTTACAAATTTACAATAGTAACATATAAATTCAAGTTTATTATTGAAAATTAAACAGAAAATTAATTTGTCTTGTACAGTGACGAAGTCAAACTAAAATCAACAAGACTGCACCATAGTAAGTAGAACAATAACAGTATACTTTATCAATGTAGTTTTATTGCATCAAAATAATTAGAATTACATTTTTAAAATGTATATTATTGCTAAATCTTCAAATATTAAAATTTTAGTGCCAAAACAATTCGAAATAAATTCTAAATTATTGATTATATGTAAATTAATAATCTAAAGTCTCAAAAAATTAGATTACTAGAAATAGGAGAAAAATATGATGTATATAATATATTATATGTAGTATGATATCATATATTACTTATAAAATACTATATAGATACTATAAATATAACAAATAATATTATATATCTGTATGTATAACTATTTTGGGAGAGATCATGGGATCACGACCTCTAGACACAAGTCCATACAGGTGGTGGAGTTTCATCAGTTTACCAATTCTTGGGATCAATTGGTTCTTGTTCGGCAGATAATTTGATTTTCTGAATCCTTGGAGAAGATGGTATTGGATTTAGATTGTAGTATGAGCTCGGCAGAATATACTATAAGAGATGCTGACTAGCACCTGGTATCAAATTGCAGGTAAGTAAGAAACTCCAGAGTATAAGTTATTAGAAGTTACTCTGACAGGCTTAAGAAGCCTAGCTTTGCAATTATATGTTGCGATGATACAACTTCTCATCTAGTTGCTGGCAGTACCCAACCTCTCCTCTCTGTTCTTTTCAAGTTGTTAGGACATGTTATGCTTAGTTTAGAGAATTTTCAGAAAATTCTCTAAGAATTGGAAAACAAAAGATTTATTAAGTTGTTCAAAATCTAGGGTTTGTTTAGTCCAGAAAATTTTCTGAAAATTTTTTAAATTTGAAAAACAGAAACCAAAAATTAGAAAAAATTGTTGAAAAGTTTCGTTTATTCTCTATGGAAAACAAGGATTGCTATGAACTAAATTTTCAGTTTTTAAAAAATAGAAACAACACAAAAAATGAAAAATAAAAAATAAAAATTTATTTTCTAAACTAAACAGACTCCTAATTTTTGTATTCATTTTCTATGGAAAATAAGGATTTTACAAAAAACTAATATATTCAAAAAAAAATGAAAAGTTGTTCAAATTTTTACTTTTTTTTTATAAAAACAAGAATTTCCATTTGTTTTCTATAGAAATCCTTATTTTTCACGAAAATAAAACAAAAATAGAAAATAGAAAATTTTTTTACAAACCAGATGGGTCCTTAGTTTCTGAGAATAAACTCGGACATGGCTTGGCTTAAACATTACACATTTTTTTTGGTCAATTTCAAGTTTTTTTTTTAAGAAATCTTCCTACATTGCAATAACCAAGCATTTTTTTAATAAAATCAAAATCTTACGTGGACTCGCTATTGTCCGAACTCCGAAGCACGTATGTAATAACAGCAAATCAATCAATATATATATATAATCTAGAGAGTTTTTCCAAGTTTTCGACAATTAATTTTATAATTGATTGATACGTATTATTTTATCTATATTATTATTCTTTAATACACCAATTATGTGGTTAATTGATAAATGACTTTTTATTTCTCTTGTTATTATTCATTTAAAGAGGGTTGAAAACACTAAGTTAAAATATATTTGTATATTTTATACTATATACAAAAATATCTTATTTTTGCTATATTTTATACGCAATTTTAAATTTATTATAAATAAACATGTTCACTATTAGAGTTAATTTTGATCATTATTGTAAAACAATAGTTTTTTTGCTATATTATATATTTGATTGTTTAATTTATTATAAATAACATATTGATTATTATGTCTACTTCTGATTACTATTTCTCTAAATTCTTTAAGAGTTTAATTATTTTTTAGAAGAAATTGTGAGATATAACTAAATATTTGATTTTTTCCTAGTTAGACAATATTTTTCAAAGATTTTTTTAAAGAGCTCCAATTAACATTTTAACTATTCATTTAAGTCAACCTTTAACTTATTTTTTTTCAAATTAATTAGACTATATATTTTTATTATTATATTTTTAAAAAAATATTTTTAATTTAAATTAGATGATTATAATTTACAGTACAATGCATAGGTATTACTTGATATTTATATAAAAAGCTTTTTTTAATAATAAAAGGAGAGTTTTTGTTTAAATGTTGTTTATAAAAATTGTTGATGTATGTAGAATGAGAGTTAAAAATTTAAGAAAAAATATGATTAGTTAAATAAGCTCGAAATATGAAAAATATCTAAAATAAAAAACATATAAAAAATAAAACTTAATAAATATAAAAAAGTAAATCATTTAATTAAAACAGTACAATTGAGACATTATATAATAAACATATAAGAAAATAAATTATTGAAAAAAAAAGGTTCATTGGAGAATATTATTTCACTAAGGAAAAGATCTAATATTTAGTTATATTTTCACAATTTCTTCTTAAAAGTAATTAAACTCATAAAAAATTTAGAGAAATGGTAATTAGAATTAGGTATAACAATCAACATGTTTATTTATAATAAATTAAATAATCACATATATAATATAGCAAAAAATTATTGTTTTAGAGTAATTATCAAAAGTAGCCCTAACAATGAATATGTTTATTTATAATAAATTAAATAATGACGTATATTTTATAGCAAAAAGATGATATTTTTTTATATAGTGTAAAATATGCCAATATATTTTAAATTAGTGTATTCAACTCTCTTTAAATGAATAATAATAAGAGAAATAAAAAAAATTATTTATCAATTAACTATATAGTTTGTGTATTTAAATCTTTTTTAAAGAGTAATAATATAGATAAAAAGCTTTGTATCAATCAACCATAAAGTTATTTATCGAATGTTTGAAAAAACTCACTAACTTCAAATATTGATATTGATTTTTTAATCTATAGTTTTCGTTCATCATACTTTTGTCAAAAATAATTTTAAACAATTAATTAAAATGAGTTTCTAGATTATATTACAATATGAAAAAATAATTATTTTATTAAATTAATCTGTGTATCACACATGCATAATGCTAGTTTTGATTATTTGTAATGTTTATGCTATA
>CAODLS012228216.1:0-11930 GCA_948243855.1 Flueggea neowawraea | reverse complement strand
TTGAGATGCTGAGGTTATCAGGATCAGCAGCATCAACCACATAACTACATATATGACCAAAATCCTTTAGTGGCCATTCCCTCAGGGAGACTTACGATAGTTTTTGGCAAATTTTAACGGAGATACGATTCAAGATAGGCTAAGATGTGAGACATAAACAAAAATATGATAAGAAAATTTCTGACATGACAAGTTTGTTTTATTTAAAAAGCTCTTAAGAACGCCAAAACTGCAGAAGCATGTCAAGCAACACTTCAAGATTTTCTGATTTTCATGCTATTTTACCAAAAACTCCATCTCAAGATCAGAAGCTCATGTGACATAAGATTGTAAGATCATTTTCCTCTATAAAATTTGCTTACAAAACATTTTGCTAACCATCTCGATAGAAAGGGCTCAATTTCTGCCTAATATACTGCATTTTCATGAAATGAATCTTAGTGACCTTTCATACTTTCACAAATAATTTTAGATTCCGTACCTAATTCCAGTACGAACATATAATCGTACAACTTAAAACGGAAGCTTCCACGAAGGAACAACGTCACCCATGATCAAAAAAGTTAAAAAACAAACAGAAACGACAACGTTCAAAAGAGATAGAGAAGCAATTCCATACACTATAGCAGAAACTGCACGGCAGTATCGCTCCCACATACTGCGAAACCTAGGTTGACCTCCAAGATCCCACAACTTTATTGTAACATTCCCCTTTGTTACTTTCCTCATGTTGAACCCTACCTGAAGATCAATGTAACAATTAGCAATAAAACATAAACTTTCCCATAACCAAGGGCACAAGGGTTAAAAGCTGCTTATTAAAAGGGAATGACCAACTAGCAAAAGTAAAGCATAACCACAGTCCTTGCAGGCTGATAATTCAAGCTAAGCATAAAGAAATTCCTGGTGAAAAGGTAACAAGAGCAAATGTCAATTAGAATCCTCAATGAAGAAACTTACTGTAGGGATCATGTCTTCACTATATCCTCCAGTCTAAAAAGAAAAGGAAGAAGTCAGTTTCTAAGTTAACTCAATAATTGAGAAAATAGAAAGCCAAAACAAATATCCTGAAATACTGACTTACCGCAACAACATTTACAAGAGAAGTCTTTCCAGCATTCTGCAGTCCTATTAGAGACAACTCCATCTCCTGCTTAAAGAAGAGGCTGCAAACACAAATACATTAAAGTGAGACGTCACAAACTGAAAGACCTCCATCAATTTAAAACTCAACAGAGGAAGAAAATAGTGAAGAAGACAAAATCCAGAACTATTCGCATTTGCCCTATAGTCATCACTCTACCAGAACAAACAAAAGTCTTTGGCATGGCAATGTGAGCATCTAAAAATTTGATTAGTTAATTCAATGTTCCCGCTGTAAATCTATGCTAGGGCACTAAAAACACAACATATTTAGGTGGCATTCCATCGGACCATTATTACAGCAATACATAGGTGAATCCTAAACGCATAAAATTCACTAGCAAATAAAGCAGTAGCGACATGTTTGGACGACACATGCATCCGTTTTTTCTTTAACCACAAAGCTTCCATACGCCAATCAAACTTCACCTCATTAATTGACAAACCCTTTACCGGCATAACGAATCGACTCACCTTCTCTTGACAAAACGTGGAGTTCTAAACGCCGATCGTCTTTCTATTAGATTCAAAATTTCACAGACTCTGAAAACCATACATCCATCTGTCTCTCCATACTAAATCCCAATTAACACAGTTTTTGATCTTTTATGTCAAATTAACACAATATTGCTAACAACATCTAAAGAAAAAGCTCGGATTTAATCTCCATTACAAAAATAATAAATAAATATATAATCGGCCAATATACCTGCGAAGCCAGTTGAGAAACGCTTCCCAGAGACCCATGGAACGATGCCGTACAGAGTAGTCAGGGATGATGTAGCAACTCAGCGAGAGATCTCTTTCACTACGCACGCACTTTTCTCCGCGACAGCCAACAACTACTACAACTGTTTCGCTTCCGTCCGATAAAATTAGAATCTACGGTGAGCTATAAATCCGCTTTTGTGCACTATACCCTCCTTTTCGCCTTCCTCTCTGTTTTGATCTGCACCGCAATCTTCGATTACTTTTTCAATCTAACCAAGGATGACGATGGAACGAGGCGAGTGAGGAACACGTGCGAGTTGAGATTGGAGGGGGTTCAATTATAGGGTGGAATAATAGAATGTGATTGGTGAAACGTGGAGGGCTAGGATATTAGGGGTCGTTGGAGCGTGGGTTACACTGGCGTTCAGAGTGGTTGATGGTGGAATTGGTTTTTGTGTCCGTTACCTGTGTTGGACTATGATTTGTCTCTTAGCACTGTCCAGTGAGTGTGAGCAGGACAACTCGCGGGTCTTTCATTCAACTTCGACTAAAACTCGATTCAATTAAGGATTTTATCAGTTTCGTGTTTTATTCTAATTGATTCGACGGTTTCTTTTAAACGATCACATATATGTTTGGTTCTTTGCCAAATATATATCTTTAGTTCTATAAAGATTTCTTTAGTTCTATAAGGATTTCTTTTTTTAATAAGTTCTACAATAATTTGAATTCGATTTTTTAAAAATATGGGAGTTAACTCATTTGTCGTCTATAAGATATAGTGCAATTTTTTCTGCGGTCATATATTTTCGAAAAACTCTTTTAAGGGACGTATAAAAACTTTTTCAAAAACTGAAATGAAATTTTGAAGGATCTAAAAGAGGATAAATAAGTTTTTTTCAAAACCAGATACTGCAGAATAGATTGTATTATATTTTATGGATGACAAAGAAGTTAATCCAAGACATGGAATATATTAAATTGGACAAAAAATAGAAATAAATTAAAAGAGTTTAAGAAAAAATATAATGCTTGAACACAATGCCTTCTTATTCATCAGAAAAAAAAACACACAACGTGTTCTTAAGAATTATTAAAATCCTTCTAATTAATAAAGAACTATTGAAATCAAATTTATTGAGAATTTACTTGTGTATGCATAAATTTGAGTGTTATCATTTGAACTGTGCCCTTTGTCTCAGCGGTAAAGTTGGCTCTATATGGATCTTAGATCTTAGATTTGAGCTTATGGAGTGAAGGAATTTTGGTAGTATACAAGGTATCACTACAGACTATCACCGGATAAAAGAATCAAAAAAATATTGAGTGGTATCATTTAGTTGGTTCAATGATTTTAATTAAACATCAGTACGATTTATTTTTGCACAGTCAATATTTTGTTCAACTTGTTTATAGATTAATTTGGCAAATCACCAATATAGATACATCAGCAAGGAGAAGAGAATATATATCTCTTGAATGCAAAGGGGAGACTTGTTGGAAAACAATACTGGAAAGCACCACAATGAAATCTCAGTCGTCTGTCAACATTGTCCTAAGAAGCAGGAAGCAAAAGGAGAGAAATTTAGAAAACCCAGCAGTAGAGTGTAGTGATTGAGTGGTGGCTTTATTTGTTGGCAAAAATCTGAAAGTTAATTCTGAAGGAGAAGAGGTCAATTTGAACGTTGCTAAGTCAAGGAGCAATAAAAACGTGGGTTTCAACTTAGGCTATGTCTGGCTTAACCTAACATATGTGACATTAAATGTTAAGGCCAGAAAATAAAATTGTGTATAAAACGCGCGGGGGGCATTTGGACCGTTTTCCTTCAAAGTCCCAATTCATATCCGCACAAGAACTCAACTTATTTTTTATTTCATCAAATCCAACAAGTATTTTTCAATATAAATATTTTACACACCTCTCAATTAAATAGTGTGAGATTTTAACACCCGGAAAAAAGTCAAAACTCACAACAAGACTTACCTTTTTTTTTTACTGGAAAAACGGAGGCGACCAGTAGTAGCATATCTTTGTTGGACGTTCTCATGTAGGCATTACCTCTCCGCTACGGAATGTTTTAGAGTCATAGCTACACTAGCAGTAGACATAGGTCTGTGCACTAGTACAATCACTGTAGCACCACAGTGAGACAAGCTTCCAGGGGGGACACCTTGCTCTATTACGTGACACGGGTCCTCGACTACTAGAGCTACATGGATTAGCGTCGCTCCCACTTTGAACTCGCACCGTGCGAACAAGGGACACGCCCCTTTCCGCTAGGCTACCTCCACTAGGTAACAAGACTTACCTTATTTAGAATTTAAGGAATGGGCTTTGATATGAACTTAATTTGTTAGCATGGGGTTTGCGACCGACAAACAAAAAATGAAAATATAATATAGTATTTGGGAAGCAATAATTTAATCTTCTTACCAACATAAGTATGATAAGAATAAGGGCAACCTTGCACGTTGATTTGGATGGAATACGACTCATCTCTTTATATTTAGTGCTCCTCCTTCACGCATCCAGCTGATCTTTCCCTCCTTGTAATATGGCGACAACAGACCGTTGATGCGCTGAAAGTGGATTTGTAGTGGGAACCATGGTGGGATAGATGAGTCATGGGTGTACTATTTTTGTTTTTTTTTCTTTGCATCTTTTTATTTGTTAAAGCCATGACGTGTCCCCCCCAAAAAAAACCAAAGCCATGACGTGCAAAAAAGGCCATGACGTGTCAATAATTTTAGCTCTACTATTGGCTTCACACAACAAGAAATGTGTCACTCACGTTGTCACCATGACAAAAATAAAAAATAGAAATCGATGGATTACCGATTGAAAACCAACATAACATTATGTGAATCTAATTGAAAACTAAAAAATTGGAAATCGATTGGAAATCAAAATCGCAAATTCATGTATAGAATAGACAAGTGAATACCAAATAACTATATATGAATAGAATACCAAATGAAAACAAAAATATTGATAAATAAATATCAAATAATGCTAAATGAATATTGATAGGAAACCAAAATAATATTTCATGAACCTACGATTGAAAAAGCAAAAGATTAAAAATTTTACTAATTAGAAACAAATAGAAAACTAAAAAAGACATCAAAATGCCAAATTAAAAAAAAAAAACTGGAAAACTATATACACCTCTAATTAAAAACTGGAAAACCATACCCGGCACAGAAAAAATCATTACATAACAAAACGAATAGTCGAGTCGAGCGGGAAATTGTAGAGTTAATTATATCATGTGTAATTTTGAAAATTCTAATTTATAACAATATCATCTTTAATTTTAGATTTAAGAATGCCCTTTCTAAACTCTTAATTTTTTTAAAATGCAAGATTTAATATAAAAAATTTAATTTTTCTTCTCATTTTCAAAAAAAAAAAATTATCTCTCTTCAGTTTCTCTTTCTACATTTTTCTCTCTTCCTCTCCACCCAAACCCTAGCCGTCATTCCTCTCCTCTCTCCTCTATCTCTGGCCGCCGCCGCCATCACTCACCTTCTCCGACGCTGCTTCTCTTTTCCTCTCTCTCGCTCCTCTCAGTCATCTTCTCTCATCCCTCCCTCGCGCCACCATTGTCTCTCTTTCGTTTCTGTCTTTACTTCGTCCCTCCCTCCCGCAGCTCGTCGCTCATTGTCTCTGTCGATCGCCGCTCTTTCTCTATGCGCTCTCTCACATGTTATGTTTCTATCGCCTCTCTCTCCCGTTTTCGACCCTCAGTTGTCCCTCCCCCCCCGTCGCCATCCTCGCTTCCTCTCTCGTCCACGACGTTCTCTCTCTTCGCAAATTTGTGTCTCTATCGTCTCTTCTTCATCTTAACGTATCTCCTCCACATCACTCTCGTAGCGTCTCGGTCTTCTGGTCTTCGCCGTTGCTTATGCTCTCCACGACTCAGGTGAAACCGAATTGTGGTGGTAGATCAATCAAGGGTGGCGGCTAGGGTTTTCCAAACCCTAACTGCTTCCTCTTGTGTTATAATTCAAAATTTATAAAAATGGCCCTATCATGAAGAAACTTTTAGAAAAATTATTTTATTATTGTTTAATGTGAAAGATAGTTTTGCAATGTGTATGTTTTATGGTGATATTTGTTAATTTTTATTGGAGACCTAATTAATTATTATTAAACAAAATATAATTAAATTTTGTAAAAAAATAAATAAGTGAGGTTTGGAGACCTCCGGAGATTTTCGCTTGAGACTTTTGGAGGCGGTTGGAGACCTCTGAAGATTTTTAAAAACGTCTAGAGATCTCTGGAGACCTCTAAAGACCTTATATAAAGACTTGTAAATACATTTAATCTGAAAGAATTATTATATCGAGAATTTATTAAATCAAATTTTATATAAAAAATTGTGATTTGGAGACTCTCGGAGACTTGAAGACCTCTAGTGAAGATCCTTAGAGACCTTTAGATACCTTTTCTACTTAATTTGATTTTCTCGCAAAAATATTGCAAGTTTTAGCAATTTCTTACGAAAATAGCATTTTTACAAATCAATTTCTCTAACCTGATGACCATTGGAGACCTTCAGTAAAGCTCTAGAGACCTTAAGTAGAGACTTCTAAAAACCCTTGAAGACACCTGGAGACTTCCAGTGATGCCTTTAAAAGGCCTCTGGAGACCTCAAATAGAGACTCCTAGAGACCCCAATGAATCCTTTAAAAGACCTCTGGAGACCTAAAGTGGAGACGTCAAGTGGAAACTCCTAAAGACTATTGGAGACCTCCAGTTAAGACATTTAGAAGACCTCTAAAGAATTCAAGTGGAGACATTTAGAAAATCTTTAGAGATCTTAAATGGAGATTTTTTGAGATCCTTGGAGACATCAAGTGGAGACATTCAAAAGACTTCTAAAAACCTTCAGTTCAATAGAGACCTTTGGAGACCCCCATTTTGAGATCTGGTATTTTTTAAAATTTGGTCTTCGGGTGTTTTTAATTATGGAAATCTGTTTGGTAGCTTCTATTTTTGAATTTTTGTATTTTTAATTAACATAAATTTGTGATTTTCCCGAATTTGTATGGTATGAATCGTAAACAAGACTGACATGGGCTTGACCAAAACAAAAACTGAGATTGGACCATGAAAGCCCAAGATAGTGGAACCTTATAGATGCCCACCCAGGGAGTGTAGACTGTAGATGCCTCAAAACAAAGTTCATATATGGAAATTATTTATTAAACTCATATTTGAATCAGACAAACAAAGTCAAAATAATTAGAAACAAATGCGAGAAGTTTCCAATTTTCCATAGCTAAATTAGTCTGTTGTGTAAAGAGAGGACACAATTTTGATCTATTATAAAAGATAACTGAGAAAGACATTCTCAAAGTTTATTATTAGTAAATGTAAAAGAGAAAAAATAAAATTAGAGGCTTACATGGAAAGAGATGAAACGAAAAAAAGTGTCGATCCTTCTGGATCTGGGCAACCAGAAATTTCGCCTCTTGATTCGTTTTCTTCCTTTTGCTCTCTAAGTTTCTGCAACTCTTTTCAACCAAAAAATTAAAGCAAAATTCTGCAAAACCATGGCCACAAGCTATTCTTACCTTACTCCGTAAGTCAAATCACATAATACATTTTCCTTTCTCTTTCGTTTCATGCTCAAAGCTAATGTTGGCACCAAACTAGCCTTCTGCTGGCAATGTTGAGACCAAATGGCTCAGTTCTTGCACCAATGTTGTTGTCTTTGGTTGTGGCGTCCTTGTTTTCTTCAAAGGTGACGGCTTTTGCTTCTCCTGTTGAAGCACAGACCTTCAAGAGGCCTGATCCTCTTCATGGATTCAACAACTATTATGGAAAGTATAACGTCACAAACAAGCATTATTGGGCTGTAAGTTCCATTTTTCATCATCGTTTCATTGCCATCTTCGCATAGCATTACATTGAATATTAATGTTGAGTCTGATTTTTCGATTAAATTATCGATATTCAGATGTGGTTTTAATATCAGACTAATTTAGATTAGAATTGCTAAGAACCTCATAAATGCAAAACCTTTTTTACCTACTTTATTTTTCTTTTTTTCTTTTTGCCCGGATACCTACATTAATATTTGCGAGAAATGATGGTAATATTAATGATGATGAGAGTGATAATTAAGATTGATTATGTGTATATTTAATGAAATTTCAGTCTGCGGCATTTACAGGAGTGCATAGTTATGCAATTGCGGGAGTTTGGTTGCTATGCGGCCTGTGTTTCAGAATTTTTGTGGCGTGCAAGAACCTCGGCAGCAATGATTCTTCTACCGTTAAACACCATTTGAATTATTACTACATGATGTTCTTACTCGTCATTGTCTTCACATTCCTCGCCTTGTAAGTAGCAGCCTTTTACGAGAATCTGGTCTTAATTGGGCTTCTTTAATTTGTCATGTTCTGATGAGGCAATTTTTAGCATTTTAACGTTGTATGATCTAATTATGTGATAATTGCACGTCTTCGTGGTTCAGAATAGCCACCAGCCTTGTCCTGGCAGCGAATGAAACATCATTGGGCAGGACTAGAAAATTGAAGGGAACGGTGATGAAGGCAGGGGGAGACACCCGCCGGACTATTCGCAGAGTAGTAAAAGCGATGACACAAATGCAATCCCTTTTACGTCCATATGATCCTGGAACATCATTGCGCTTGTACAATATTTCTCACTTGCTTGCCAAGGAATCAAACCTTATACAAGTTTTTATCAAGAAAAGTGGACATGCAATTGCTATTGCAATCCAAACTTCGTAAGCATCATCATTAATTAATTTGTTCTTCTTATCTTACAGTACATGTTTAACAATTTCATCGTCTCAGCATGTGTTTGTTTTGATTTTTAGGCATATACTGCATATTGTGATTGACACCGTCAACTTGACATTGTTGGTTGCTTCACTAGGTAAGACTTATTAATCTTTTCGTGTTCTATAAATTGTTGCAATCAATGTTTAGTTACAATAAAAATTGGTTATACACTAACGAGTTATGGCTAATTTTGATTCAGTTTTATTGTTCCTGCATTGGCATCCCGGATTTATCACGTAAGTAATCAAATTAGTGTTTTGATACTTCATTAAGTAAAGAATTATTTCTCGATTAATAAACCGCTTTCGACCCCAATCTTAATCAGGTTGTTAATTATTGTTGTTTCAGTATAATTTTTGCCTGCTGGATCTTAACAACAATATGTTGGGCTTTGGCAGGACTTGATTTCTTCCTCCACACGTGAGTTAATCACTTAATTAATTCCAAATTTAATCTTTCTAGTCACGAATTTCTATGTTCGGTTAAGGAAGATAACAAAATATTTGCAAATTCAATGATCAGTTTTGCAGATGATACATGTGGAGCATTTTGTGATTTTTAGCAAAACCCTCAAAACAGTAGTCTAGGAGCTATCATACCGTGCGTGGATCCTTCTTTTTCGGCTAATCTCCTGGCTGAAATTGGAAGTACTATACACAATTTCACTTCTCAGGTGCTCATTACTTAAAGATTTCTTCTAGTTATAGACCACTGTTCGTTTCGGTCGTTCATAATTCTGGTAATTTCGATTTAGTAGCCGATGCTAATTCGAACTTCTGCTCAGGTTTTGATACTTTAGGTTACTTGCTAACTAATGTTAATCTTGATTGATATACAAACGTTTTTTTGGTGCAGTTGAATGCAAAAATTAGACAGTTATTTATTTTGGTTGTATTACAAGGTATAAACGTGGAAATGTTGGGATTTGGGAGTGTATGTGACCCTTTTTCAGGACCCCCAGGCTACACATGTATGCCGGAAAAGTGCCCCCAGAATGCCATCCCAATTGGAAATTTACCAGATGTAAGTAAATACCTTAGCAATCAACAATTTGGTTGGCACAAAAATGTTAATTACATTCCAAGAAACTGATTATTTCTATGCAATGTATTCGCTTGTCAGGTACTTGGGTACCTCACTTGTTACAGAGAAGATTCAACACAAGCATGCAAAAACAGCGGAAAAATCATTCCACAGAGTTTCTACGACATGGCTAGGGCTTACAGTCGTTCTGTGCAGGACTTGCTAGACGTGTATCCCGATTTGGAGAGCTTAACAAAATGCAGCGTTGTGAAGATGACGTTTTCACATATTGTTAAGCACCAGTGCAAGTCATTCAAGAGCTCAATTCGGTTTTTGTATGCATCGGTTCTTTCTCTCTCGGTCGTCATGTTGGTTTTGGTTCTGACTTGGGTTGCTAAAGCTTTTCAAGAAAGAGGTAGACGATTTTCCAGATGCTCCATCGTACCTGATCCTCAATTAGAGTCTAATTAAAATGAAACGAAGTTAGCACACACATTGTATACAGCTCAAAACACACACACATGTATAGGAAATTTTTAGCAAAAAAAAGAAAGGAAGAGTATACAAACTTTGATTTATTTTGAAACGGACAAACAAAGATCGGTGAAAATCACTTAGGTTAACTCAAGTAAGCGATTGATTGTATAAATAGTTAATTTTAAATTTAGTATTTCATTTTTTATGTTCAAAAAAATCGATCAGAAAAATTTATAAGAAAAGGAGTTCCATCAAAATGTAAATTCAATGTTGGAGATCTTCACTAATAAGATGTATATATTTATCCAGCCAAAAAAAGATGTATATATTTAATCCTTGAGTCCCTTGTAAGCATTACTCATTTACGCTTCTTTGTGACATTAGTTTTTTTTTTAAATCTTTTTTTAGAATGTATGTATAACACATTTATTACTTCACTACTTCGGTCGACCAAGATTAATCAAATTAAGTATAGTGCTTAAATACTTAAAATAGCTTAATTTTTTAACTTCAAAACAAAAATTATTCAACTTCATTTTCTTTTAATTCCCACAAAAGTTCCCAACCAAATGCAAACTAAACAAAACGACATGTCGTGTAATGTATTATCGTCGCTTCCTGTTCTTGATATTCTCCGGGTCCAAGAAAGCGTCGATATACAAGTCAAATGAGGAGATCATTAATAGAAGGTGGCATGTAAGGTAGGTAATTGACCGTGCCTTGTTTAACATCAACTGTCAAAATCCCATTGGATTCTCATAAAAACAAATCAACCAAACCAGAAATCACAGCAGCAACACGGAAAATTTTAACTCCATTTTTACTGTAAAAAAACACCATAAACCTTCTAGACTAATCAGATTGCTAAACACGGTCAATGTAACACCTTTTGCATCCAAATATCAATAGGTTGATAGATGGCTGAAATTCCCTCCGAACGAACACTTTTGATACACACAACACAGATATCTATTTGTAGAAAATATAGCATCTTTGGTTTCAAGTTACAATCATCAAACCATCATCATCATCATCAACAACTCCCTCTCCCTTAGATCCACATTGAACCAGAAATTAACTATCCAACAACTTCTCTCTCTCTCTCTTCTCTTTCTCTTCATTTGACCTTACTGGAAGTTGTCTGGTTGTTGCTGTTGCTTCTGCCATTGGAGGAAGGATATAGTGAAGTGGGTTTACTGCTTCGACAGTGAAAACCCATGTCTAGAAATTTGAGTTTGTTCACGGTTCGTGGGTTTTCAGGTCAGTTGTTGATTCCTGATCTCTGTTTTTTTTATTGTTGTCTATGTGCGTGTGTTATTTGCTTATAATTGATGATGTAAGTTGATGTGGATGGATCATTGATGATGTTATCGAACTGTATTGGCCTGACAACGATAATTCGAAACTGTATAAAACTGACCGTGGCTTTTGATAATTGGTCAATATAGTGGTAGTTCTGCTGAAAGATGTAATCTTTCTGGCCATTCTTCGCATTTACTGATGATTAGAAATTAGGGGAATGTTCTATCTTAGGTTGAATTGATTGAAAGTTGTAATAGATTATCTGCAATATAATTTTTTTTTGATAAGTTTTGCAATAAAAAAATTGAAATTGATGTTGGCTTCTCTGCTTAATTACACCCCTTAGCTTGTTTACCGATATTTGTGAAAGTCACAACTCTCTTATGAAGCATAGACTAGATTAGATAAGTTGTGACTTATATTTTGCTGGGCGCATTGGATCTCTATAGGTT
>CAODLS012228163.1:0-11475 GCA_948243855.1 Flueggea neowawraea | reverse complement strand
GGGAAAGCTCTTCTGCAACAATAGCAGGATACTCTTCTTGCGGCAGAAGGGCCCCTGGTGCCTCGACGAACTTACTGACGCCTCTGGCTCCTTTGAATGCTTCCATCTCTGCTTTTGATCTTTTTGGAGATTCTTTGGTTGAGAATACAAGCACGGGTATCTTGCCGTCTAAATCCGCAAAAAGCTCAAGGAACTCTTCTCTGGTTTTGACAGGGTCAATTAGACCCGTTAAGAAAGCAGCAGGCGCATAACGGGCACCCTTTGTTTTTGTTAGTGCGTATCTACTTTCAATAATTTCTGGAGTTACATTGTCAGGATTTGCATAGACATGAGATTTGTACTGGGATTGAATTGACTTCTCGTTGCTAACAAGCATGCTATACATCATCCAACCTAGACCAGGAGCCTGTAATGTGCCTCTAAGTAGTCCATAGCTGGAAATTTCATCATCAAAAGTGAACAAAGGGGATAAGTTTTGTTTTACTCATCAGACAACTAAAATATCGATAATATGTATGAGTTAGTCAACTGTGTTTCATAGATATAGAAATAAAAGGCAAACAACATTTCTCAAATGAAATCTGGGATGATCCATAAACCTAGGAAAAGCCTATATTGAAGTTGAACTAATTTATCACAGAGGAATTATCAATCACAAGACTGAAATTTAGAATTTGATATTGAAAAGTAAACTAAATCAGCATAACAGATTTCAATACAGTGCTGGACGACAGTTAACAAGAGATAGCCTGTTGGAAAAATTAAGTTTATTGGACGCATAGTTCCTCAGATCAGTGTTTTGAGTGAGTAATGGAAAACAGCATATATCTAGAAATTCTCTTGGAAAGCAATTCACGCCAATAAATATGGTAAATACCTTGTTTCCATGCTTGAATCCCAACCAAAAACAATAGGAAGAGGACCAGCCATGTGGGAGCAACAGCAGCAATAGCTGTTGGTTTCAGCAAACCTTTTTTTGCAGCGCGAACTGTAATTGTGGCAGCATGCCCTCCTCCAACGATCACCAATTCATCTCCTAGCAGATGTTTAAAAACATGTCAGTGAAATGATAGCTCAACCAAATATCTTACAAAGATTTTCAAGTGCATCCATGACTTATGGGGTAAATATAGCAATGGATATGGAGTCATTTACAAGGTCAACATTAGTAATGGATTTGAAGGTCCATTAAAAACCTCGCTAGTTAAAGATTCGCTCACAGTTATTGACCATAGAATGCATAATGAAACAATAGGCACAATTGTTTTCAAAATGTGATTACAAAATCAATTACTTGACCAGCTAAGGCTTTTAATATGCAGAAAGTCGGCCATCAATCAGCTAAGCAGACAAAGTAGAAAACAAGAATGTGGCTAAGCAACCAAAATCAGATGGTCCTTCATTAGAGATTCTCCTGAACTTAAACACCAAAACAATTGCACCTACTAGGATTAGAGTTCATAGATATTTCAGTGTGTAACATTTAAAAAAAATGCTTGTGCCTTTCCTTTGTTGTCATACATATATATATATATATATATATGCCATAACATCACCAGTAAGCTCTGCCAACGTTGGCAAGATTTGGTAGAAAACTGACAAGGAATTTCTCTATATCAAGGGACAAGGTGACTTCAGATTTCTTTTCACCAAAATATGGGCGAAATTCAAACATTCGCAGTAACCATGAAAGACACCATGCTATGATTCACTCCAAAAACAAGAATTAAAAGAACGATTTTGCTCCTTACAGAGCAATTATAAAGGTATCTGCTTCTGGGCACTAATCACAGAAGCATGTAACTAACTTTTAGTGTGCATGGATTGGGGATTATTATGCTTAGTTGAGGGCTCATCCAAAGCATATATGAGCATATATAGAAATTCGATTACATATACATCATTGACCAAGCACAAGAAGCAATGTAAGTGCAGACATTTTTATAACACTATCCAACCTGTTGTGGAAGCAAGACACAATCTGATACTATATTTATTATAATGAAACATAGTAAATTAATATAATGCATGAGTAGTGAAGTAAAAAAGTAATTCAATAAATAAATAGCTGCTTAATAACCCGAATGGTCCACTGGACTATCTGATGCATTTATGAAGTCGACTAGAAATTGCTCCATGGTATCAGCATTGTAGTCCATTTTTGGCCTATCAGAATAACCCAAACCAGGCCAGTCAACAATCGTTGCCCGCCAATTGGCTTTACCATGTCGTTTAACAATGTCTCTAGCCACTGATCTCCATTCTTCGACGGTGCTAACATCAGAAATAGTAGGTACCATAAGAATATTTTTAGGTGTATCAGAGCCTTCTTCTGCATGTTCCTCAAAATAGATGTTGACGGAGCTGTCCTTGAATTTCCATTGCCAATTACTTTTCTGAAAGCAAAAATATTATTCATAAGAAGTGAATGTAACTAACAATCCTGCAATATAATAATCTGACGGTAGTGAAATATAATAACATCTAGTTCTGTTGATGATAGTAAGGTATGAAGTTACAGGTACAGATATCTCACATTCAGTCGCTAGATATTAAAGGCTAAGCAAAATGCAGTAGTAGCAAATGGCATATGAGATTGAAAAGAACTTGAGGAAAATGCAACCATGATTGCTGCTTTGAGCACTCTTTAATAAGTAAATTAATTGTTTATGTGAAACAGTGAAGTACATTGACAATAAAAATAGCTTCCACATAAAATTTCAAAAATTAAACTTCCGTTAAAATACAATTATGTTGAATTATACACTTTAAGCTGCTAATAAGTAGGAAGAAGTGGCTATGAATGTGTCAAAGTGATAAAGTGACTACGTTCAGTTAGGTTACATGTTTTTAAAGATAACCATGATTGCTTTAGTTCTGCTATTTGTTAGTTATAGTGGGCATGTTTCCTAGTTTTATGTTAAGATTTCATGTACATAAATCCATCTTTGTTAATAAATTAAATGCCACTCTTATTACTCTTCCATACCTTATACCAGCAAAATGGTATCAGCGCCCTTTTTCTTGAGAGACCTATAACTCCATAATAATATATCCACATCACATAATATCCATAATAAAATATATCCCATTAATACCATAACCAACATAACCATATAACTGCATACACGACTTTATTCAATGGAGTCGGATAAGACATTTTTTATGCCACCACCATCATTTGACGGCAACAACTATCAAGTATGGGCTGGCAAAATGACTGTCTATCTAGAGGCTTTCGATCTTTAGGAAGTTATAGAGAAAGACTACAATATCCCGCTTTTGCCGACAAATTCAACGATGGCTTAGCTGGAGACCCATAAATAGAGAAAGACTAGGAAGTTCAAAGCAAAAGCTTCTTTATTCTCTGCTGTTTTATCGACTATATTCACAAGGATTATGAATTTGGATTCAGCAAAGGCTATATGATACTATTTTAAAAAGGACTATCAAAGTAATAAAAAAACAAAAACATGCAAGCTCTCAACTTGATTAGGGAGTTTGAAATATTGAAAATGGAGGAGTCCAAAACCATCAAAGAATATTATGACAAGTTGTTGGGCATTGTAAACAAGGTAAGTTTTTTTATAAGGACTTTTCTGATGGACGAGTTATGCAAAAGAATGTTGTGACTTTGCCTGAAAAATTCGAGTCAAAAATTTCTTCACCAGAAGAATCCAAGGATTTGTCAAATATATCCTTAGTAAAATTAATGAATGCACTACAGACCCAGGAGCAAAGAAGACTTATAAGAGAAAAAGATATTATAAAGGGAGCTTTTCGTGCCAAATCAATAATTAATAATAAATTCAAAAAATATTCGACATGCCCATATTGTAAAAAGATCAACAATCCACAGAAAAGATGTTGGTCGAGACCAAATATCCAATGCAAAAAATGTGGTCAAATGGAACACATAGAAAAACTTGTACAACACAAAAACAAGATGTCAAAGCTGATAATGCATGAGATCAATCTTAGGAGGAGGAACTATTTTGACTTAGCAACTATCAAAGTCAAGCAGGAATGTTGAATTATACATTGTAAGTTGCTAAGATGTAGGAAATAGTGGCCATGAACGTGTCAACGTGATAAAGTAGCCACGTTTAGGTAGTTTACATGTTTTTAGAGATAACCATGCTTGCTTTAGTTAAGGTTATCTGTTGGTCATAACGGGCATATTTTCTTAGTTTTATGTTAAAACTTTAAACCTTCATATATATAAATTTATTTTGGTTAACGAGTTAAGTGCCACTTTTATAACCGCATATTATATACCAACAAATTATCTACGGCAGAGCATTTGCAAACTACATGACTATTTCTTCATATCTTTAATACAAATTAATGAAGTACACATTTAAACTCTAAAAAAATTCAGAACTTCTGTGTCCATTTATTCACAAGAACATTCCACATATAATTCAAATTACTACAGGGGAGAGAAAGCAGAATAACTTTAAGCTGCTGAAGATTCATGATTGAAGTCATATGAAGCTGAATACATTGAAGTCCAAACTCCCTAAAACAGACTTCAATTGCAATCAGTTCCAGCTTAACACCGAATGTAAGACCCCAAAAGTTCATGAAGTGTTAGTTATTAATTAATCTATGACTTACAACAACTGTTCTCTAACCTTCTACTCAAAGGACATATATTATAATTGCTACATTCATGTCCAGAACAATGCCAAGAATTTATCTCCAACAAATGTCAACTAAATTCTCAGCAATTTGAACACCATCTCCTCCAATGCTTCCACTACAAAGACACCATTGCACATGAACATAACCTTAAATTCAAGTAACATAATAAAGATTCAATCTTTTTAAAGCTTACCTTGAAGGGGGGCAGTTTGTTTATCAGGCGCAGAGGTTGTAATGTAATCAAGAGAAGTTGAAGAAGCCCTAACCAAAATGGGATTGAGAGAGTTGGAGAAAAAGGGTTTGTAATTTGTACAGGGAAGATGGAAAGATGGTGTAGAAGATACGAAAAAAGTAGCAGAGAAGGCCATGGTGTGTTTGGATTAGGGTTTTAGGATTATTGATGAGCCTAAGGAATGAAAATGGCGGAGAGGAGTGGTTGAATGAGTGGAACTGTCAACGACCTAGAACCTCAGCCATAAAAGGTCCACTGATATTTTCCTTTTGCAGTATAAAGAAAAGATGGAATGTCAAGAATGGGATTCGAACCCATGCCCTTTCGGACCAGTACCTGAAACTGGCGCCTTAGACCAACTCGGCCATCATGACTTCGTTGGCATATCCTTTTAAAAATTTATTAGAATATTTATTATTTTCTCTAAAATTGCATGTCTCCACTTCACAGTGCCGGAAAAAAATCCACAATGAAAGCTATCACACATCGAACGATCCACCCCATTAAAGACCCACTCTTTAATTCCAAGTTCATATCTTCTCTAGCAGTAGTAGAAACTCCATCGATTGTTGAACCCATCAGTGACCTTCAACACCAACATTTCCCCCCAAAACATGACCATTTTAATGTTTTCAAACAATATGCAAAATCCTCACACTACACTCTCAAAACCATCCAAAGTTTGCATACCCATTTGCTCAAAACAGCTCTACTGTACTCCAATCTATTTTTTTTCCAGTTCCTTGCTTGATTGGTACAGTAAATCTGGTGCATTGCGTGATGCATTTAAGTTGTTTGATACTATTCCTCAACCAAATGTCATTTCTTGGAACATTATTATTTCTGGGTGTAACTTTAACTCTGCGTTTGAGGATTCAGGTGGGTTATTGGGCAGGATGCGAGTTTCGGGTTCTGAGCCGAATGAGATTACTTATGGGAGTATCTTTTCTGCTTTTGCTAGCTTGCAAGATGTTATTTTTGGTGAACAGGTGTACTCGCTTGCGATAAAAAATGGGTCTTTCTCGAACGGTTATGTTCGGACTGGAATGATAGACTTGTTCGCCAAAAGCGGTTGGTTTAATGATGCTTTAAGGGTGTTTTATGATGTGGAATGTGAGAATGTGGTTAGTTGGAGCACTATGATTTCAGGGGCTGTTAGGAACGGGGAGAATTGGCTTGCTTTGGAACTTTTTCGTAAATGTGTTGTAGGTCTTTAGTGCCGAATAGCTTCACATTCTCTAGTGTTTTGACTGCTTGTGCTAGTCTTGAAGAAAGTGACCTTGGAAAAGGAGTTCATGTGTGGGCAATTAAACATTGTGCAAAAGATGTTTTTGTGGGAACTGCTCTGGTCGATTTGTATGCCAAACGCGGGGAAATTGGCGAAGCCATGAAGGAGTTCTCTCAGATGCCAATCCAAAATGTAGTCTCTTGGACTGCCATTATATCTGGGTTTGTTAAAAAGGATGATTGTATATCCGCATTCAAATTATTCAAAGAAATGTTAAAGGCTAGGGAGGAAATAAATAACTTTACTATTACTAGCATACTTTCGGCTTGTGCTAAACCAAGTATGTTTCATGAGGCAATCCAAGCTCATGGTTGGACTTTAAAAGCTGGTTTTTATTTGAATCCTGTAGTGGTAGCTGCTTTGATCAATATGTATACAAAGATAGGTGCAATCGATTTGTCAGAGCTAATGTTTACAGAAATGGAAAATAAAAGGAATCCAAGTACGTGGGCTGCTATGATATCTTCTTTTGTCCAGAATAAGAATTCTCCAAAGGCAATTGAATTATTTCTGAGAATGCTGCAGGAAGGACCAAGACCGGATGAGTATTGTTATTCCCGTCTTTAGTGCTAACTGCGTAAATTTGGGGAGACAACTTCACTGCTACACTCTTAAAATTGGACTTTCCTTTAATCTTTCTATTGGCTGTTCTCTTTTCACAATGTACTCAAAATGTGGTAGTATTGAAGAATCTTACAAAGTATTTGAGCAAATTCCCATGAGGGACAAAGTTTCATGGACCTCGATGATTGCTGGTTTAGCAAAGCATGACCATTCTGGTCAAGCTCTTGGACTTTTCAGAGATACGTTGAATGAACGAACTAGCCCTGATAAAATGACCTTACCTGCTGTTCTTACTGCTTGCTCCAAACTTCATTCGTTAGAAAAAGGTAAGGAGGTTCTTGGTTATGCTTATCGCGCAGGAATCAATAAGGAAGCACTGTTTGGTGGTGCACTCATTACTGTGTGTTCAAGGTGTGGCAAACTAGATTTAGCAAGAAAAGTTTTTGACATGCTTCCAGAAAAGGATGAGGTTTCATGCTCTTCCATGGTTACTGGATATGTACAAAATGGACTACTTGAAGAAGCATTAGTTATGTTTCATGAATTGTCAAGTCATAATTTCGCACTAAGTTCCTTTACGATTTCATCTGTTCTTGTAGCTGTCGGAAATTTAAATAGACCAGCTATTGGGACTCAACTCCACAGCCTAATCACAAAAATGGGATTAGATTCAGATGTTTCCGTTGGAAGTTCACTTTTTACAATGTATTCCAAATGCGGAAGCATAGAAGAATGCCATAAAGCATTTGATCAGATTGATAAGCCTGACATGATAGGTTGGACAGCTATGATTGAAAGCTATGCTCAACATGGAAAAGGGGGTGAGGCTTTAGAAGCATATGAACAAATGAGGAAAAAAGGAATTAAACCAAACGCAGTTACTTTTGTTGGGGTTTTATCTGCATGCAGCCATAGTGGCTTAGTTGAAGAAGGCTATTTCTACTTCAGCTCAATGAAAAATGATTTTGGAATTGAGCCTAGCAGCAGGCATTATGCCTGCATGGTTGATCTTCTTGGTCGTTCTGGAAGATTGAAGAGGCTGAAAAAATCATTAACAGTATGAGCACTGATGCTGATACATTCATATGGGCCACACTTCTGGCTGCTTGCAAGCAACATGGAGATATTGAGCTTGCAAAAGTGGCTGCCAGAAAAGTTATGGAATTGAAGCCACGTGATGCTGGAACCTATGTCTTACTATCCAACATGTGTGCAGACTTGGGTCAGTGGGAGGACGTCATGGAGATAAGAAGCCTTATGAAGAGAACTGGGGTCTCGAAAGAACCCGGCTGGAGTTTCATGTGAAAGGCATTATGTATCCTGGTCAGTATTGAAGTTTGATAGGTTTTTGGCATTTTTTTTGTTGAAAATTTTCGTGAAAATGGAGCACCATTAAATATAAAACCAGAATACTTTACTTCATAAGTAGGTTGCAACTAACTAAGTAGTCACTTTGAACTTAAAAAAGGAATTTTTAACTCTGCTTCATACTGCATTTCTTAAAAGAGATTTCCCTTCCTTTCCTTTCCTTTCTTATCTATCGTTTCATAAGCATCCGGCTAAAAGATTCATGATTCTGATTTCTATTGTATACAAAAACAGTTTGAGCCTATTTAATTTGGAGAATTTTTCAATGTTTTTAGAAAATTAGAAAACAAGAATAAAAAAATAAAAAATTTGTTAAAACAATAATCTCTATACAAGACAAAGTTTTGTATTTAATCTTTTTCTAAAACACACTTTAGAAGAATTCACCTCTTTTTCTCTCTTATTTTTTATAGAAATTTTGTTTTTAATTTTTAAAAATGAACATATTTTCTAAATATTTTTAGTTTCTAAAAAATAAAAACAAATCTAAAAAACGAAAAATTATTTTTCAAACTAAACATAACCTTTATTTTTTAGTTCTATTATCCAAGGTTACAGCAAAAAGTATCAAATTTTGATTAAATTGAATCAGCCTATCATCTTATTTAGCTTTAAGTTCTGTCATCTCTCAAGTGACAAACTTCTTTGCAGAATAAAGGTCGGCATTAAATAAAAGATCAAACTGAATTCAAATCAGGATGCTTTGCTTGGACAGGCATGTTGGTCCACTGGAAAATGATTTAAAGGCAAGTTTATGGCAGTGGAAAGTTATGGTTGTCCAAGATTCACAGGATATGTTCTACCTGATGAATCCAGCACCCGTTTCAAGCCCTGTAAGTTATCTATGTATGTGATATATACTCTCCTTCATGCTTATTTAAATTTTACTCACATGCATACGACTTGTGATTATGCACGATGTTTCAAGTATTGGCGTACGCCATAATGATTTCATCAAGTTACCATGCGGCTACTCGTAGTAGACAGTCTTGTTCTCCGTTGGTTCATATAGATGTCACAATATCCACTTTTCATGCCTTCTCAACCAGGCCACTCACAACTGCAACAGAAATTGGAGTTTACCAACAGTTGGTTGGCGGCCGATGCCATAGGACTGAAGCTGTGGGTAAACTGCAAACTCCAGCCGTTGGTGCATGAGTAACGGAACTGCAATCAGCTTATGTGGAGTTAGTAATGAGGTTGGTGGGAGTATATGTGAAGCTTGATCACTGCAAAGGTGAACTGCGGCATATAGTTATTGAGATTTCTTATGTACAGCATAGATAGTTTAGTTGTTGCTCCGAAGCAGTACTTAAATTTGGGGGCTTCATCTAACAGAGTAACTTGTGGTTTCTTTCAACCACTTGCAGAATTTCAAGTTATCCGACAAGTGGCCAAATCGCAGTTGGTCAAACTGAATCCGACAAATAGAAGAGACCCTGACCAGGAACTGCTTGGTGGTTTTCAATTTTCTCAGAGCACGAATGTGATCTCAACACTCTTTGACTCGAGGGAATTGTTAGAAACTTGACAAAGTATTCAAGTTATCTACACCATTTGTTATCCTCAAAAGTACTATTTGAACTTGTGTATACATGCATATCAATGGAATTTTCCCAACAATGACATGCAAAAAAACAAGGAAGAATTTTTTAACAGTAACTATAAAATGTGCTCAAGTATGTACTGGCAAATCGGGAAAAAAAAAGGGATGAAGCATTTTGACGCAAAGTCTAAAGAGGAACCTGTTTTGCAGTTAAAACAGCACATTGAAAACCACTGTTAACAAATTTGGTGTAAAGGGTACCAAATTCGGTATAAACCGGTTGTTTTATACACTTACTATACAAGATTCCACAAAAAGAAATACATGAACCATGTTTTATGATGCAAGCCCCTGTTAAAAAGCAAAAAATACTGTTCACCATCTCACCTGATTCCGCAGAACGATGCTAGCTCCAGCACTGAGCAGGTAGGCAGTTGATCAACCGTGGCGGTGACTGCATGAAACCATTTTTTATGATGAGCGCAGGCATCATACAGGTTGAGCATGCTAAAGCCACTCGTGTGTAACTTCCATTGGCTTTCTGCAGTAACACATGAACAATGTCATAATATTAAAAACCATTTCCAAAATTTAACATCCCAAAGTAGCGTTGGCTTGTAACCAAGCGGGGCACTCAAATTTCATGTCCCGAATGATATTATGGCCATGAAGATTGGAAAAGGTAAAGTGATCATGCTTTCATAATATAAACAAACAGTTTCCTGTGGAAATGAATACTTTATATGGAAGAAATAAACTCTACTTTACTAATGCTCACTAGATCCTAAGCCAAACTCATGGTCCAAATTTGAGAAAACTGAAATTATAAGTTAGAATGAAGCTTATAAATTAAATAGTTAAATGATATTAACTTAAAACTCAGCTTAAGAAGAAAGATTTTAATGAAGAAAATTCATAATACCCGTGCAGCTCTACCTTCTTGGTTTCAGCAGAATCATCTTGAATCTCTAGCACAACATTAGCCTCCCATTTGACAAGTACATATCAACTATCAACCTCATGTGCTTTAATCTGTACTCAAATTGGCAAGTTTCGAGTTTCAACTTCATCCCAGTCAAGAAATGGGATTTTTTTTTTCTCATTCCAATCCAGCTGTCCATCCATCCAATTCCATTTCTTCCTCCACAGTGAAACCACTTACTCAGTTTTGCAATCTCCTGGTAGAACCATCTCATCCACCATGTTCCTCAAGGTGGATTTTCTGCGGAGAGTTACCCTGTTTGCACTGGGGAGGACAGCGTCTATATATCATATTACCATCTGCTTCAAGTATTTTCTTTTGTAGCTTTTTATCTCTAATACCATCATATAGAAGCTCATAGGCATAATAAGTTATGCAACTTTTCTTCAACAAGTCTTCTACAACTATCTTGGGTGCTGCAACAACCTTTTTATCAACCTCAAAGATTGTACCTACAACCTCAGGGACAATATCATGGTTTACCATAAGATGAATGATACCGACTGCTTCTTGAACTCTATGCTGGACACAAAGACAGTTTATTACCCTCCCAAACGTCGTTAGTGAAGGAATGAACCCTTTCTCAACCTTTCTCAAAAGAAAATTGTATGCAGAATCAGTGTCTCCTACTTTGCAGTAGCCATCAATCATGACCCTGTATGAGTAACTATCTGGCTCACAGCCCTTATAACCCATCTCATGGAAAAGCATTTGTGCCATATTAATATTAAGCTTCTCAGCGAAAGCATTTATCATGATATTGTAAGTTGCTGTTGTATGAGAGATCTTATAATGCTCTTCCATCCTTCGAAAAAGCCTGTACGCACCATCTAGATCTCCATTACCGC
>CAODLS012227153.1:0-11322 GCA_948243855.1 Flueggea neowawraea | reverse complement strand
TTCACACAGACGACTGTGCACACACGCGAACGACACGCCGTTTGGTCCCAAAATCAGACGACCTGTAGTTCGATTTCTGATTTTCTTTTCTTCATTTTTCTTTCTTTTTTTTTTCAATTCCAACCAATTTCCACTTAATTTAATTACCCAATATACCTCAAAAATCACATTAACACCAAAAAATATTATTTCACATTTTTACCCAAATTTATTAAAAATAATTATTCAAAAATAATTATTCCACAAATAATTATCTAAAAATAATTATTCCCAAAACTAATTATCCACCAATAATTATTCAAAATAATTACTCCAAATATAATTATCCCAAAATAATTATAAAAATTATCCGGGGTATTACATTTTAATAGTTCTTTTAGTCTTTTTTTATCAACATTTAACTTATTGTATTTTTTTCTCTTGTATATTCGACCGAGTAAATTGTATCTTTCAAACAAAAAAAAAAAGATTTGTTAAAGTTGTATACAAAAGAAGTAAAAAATATGAAAAATATGGAGTCGAGAAAATGTTCTTCTCCAAAGAAAGATACATACCATATTAATCACATCAATAACAAAAAGTACAAAATTCACTTGCTAAGTGAATAGTACTTGAAAAAAATAGAAATTAAAATCGAATGGTAACGAAGGTCATTTATGTGCCAATGTGAGATCAAAAGGTCATTTACCAAGTAAAGTTTTTACCAAAATTAGAAGTAAAAATCAAAAGTAAATTGTATACCAAAAAAATTTCATGTGCTAAGTTTTTCATGAATTTTTATTTAAAAATTATTGTTTAGTGCATACAATAACATATAAAATTATTAAACTACGAGGATTTATAAAAAGAGGTACCTTTAAAAGATGCATTAAGAAGCCTTGAAAAAACAATAATGATGATGAAGATGCGTCCAACAATTGGAGTTGGCCGGTTGAAAAGTATTCAATGCTTTTATCGCAGCACCTTTAAGTCTTCAACTTTGTTTGGAGTTAATTATACCATATGTCTCAAATAAAATTTAGATTTTGATAAAAAGAATCTAAAGTTTTGTAATTAGTTAAATAACATTTTTAATTTTAAGTCTCTTGTATGCCATTTTTTACAATTAGATTATCAAAAATACCAAATAAAATCAAATAAAAGTCAATTTTTTGCATTATTTTTGGTCTTTTTCTCTCGTCGTTTTTCTCTCTCTATGCCTGCTCTCTCCTCACCCCTCTCCTCAACCTTAATCGCCCCTTTTCTTCTCTCTCTCTCCTCCTCTGTCACTCCTCATGGCTCTTTGTCTTTGTTGCTCGCTTTTCCTCTCGTTGCTCTCTGTTCTCATTGCTCTCCGACATGTGAAGAGAGGGCGGCGAACGTGGTGGAGAGGTGGCGTCACTAGCTGAAGAGAGGCTACGTTGACGGCTAGGGTTTTCGAAACCCTAGCTACCGGAGCAAGAAAAAGCATATTTATTTTAAAGTAAAATTGTATTTTTAGTCCCTAGGTTTGTTAAATTAACAGATTTGTCTCTAAAATTTCCCAAACCTAGCTGCCTTTTGTTTTATGTAAAATAGTACTTAAAGTCCTTTAGTCATGACACATCATTTATTATTCAAGTATATTTTCTTTTATTATTCAGGTTTTTATTTGTTTGTCTGTTCATGTATGCTTTTGTAAGATTAAATGGTTTAATGAAGAAACACTTTCAAACACAATTTGTGCAGGTTGATTTTGTTGATTTTGATTGGTTTTCGTTAAGTTTGATTGATTTTGTGTAGAGGCAAAGACATTTGAATACATTTGTAAATTTGTAAAAAAATAAATAAGATTAATTTGGTTTTATAAATTTGTACACTCTTACAGTCTTGTGGAAATATTTGGAGAAATTTTGGAGACCATTAAAAATTGAAAAAATTATATTAAAAATTGTATTTTAAAGACATTTAATCTAAAAATTAATATATCAAAAATTTAATAAATCAAATTTTATATAAAAAATTGACATTTGAAGACATTCGGATACATTTGGAGACATTCTAAAAGATCATATTTTTTTCTCCCTTAAAATTTAGTTTTTTCATGAAAAAATCAATTTTTCATTAAAATATCTCAATTTTTTGCAAAAATGACATTTGTCAAAATTAATTTGTTTTATCTTGCATTTTTTATATTTGAAAACTTGGATGGCATTTATCAAAATTTGAATTTTAATTTAGTATAGATGTTAAATTTTCCCCTTTGTTTGAGCTAAGCAAATAATGAATACAGTAATGGATAATATTAGCAATTTAATTTGTTTCTATAGTAATGGGTAGTATTAGCAATTTAATTAATGCCTTCTCGAGCAGTAGTAGCATTACGATTTTCCCTTGTACTATTCGGATTCTTTTGTATGCCAGTAAATATATGCGAGTAAGGCATTAAATTTCATCTTTCTGTATGGTATGGGTATTTAATTAGTATAGTATATTTGGCCTATATTTTAGTTTTGCTTATGTCATCATGACTTTGTTAATAAAATTACGACTTCTAATCAGGATGGAGTTTAATTAACCTATATATTCTGGCTATATAATTATTGTATTTGGATGCCTTTTTTTAATTTATGGGGTGTGCGGCAAATTTATGTATGAAGGGCATTTGATATTTAATTAGTATAGTATATTTGGCCTATTGTAGTTTTGCTTATGTCAACACAATTTTGTTAATATCATTATGACTTCAAATCAGGCTGGAGTTTAGTTAACCTATATAGTCTGGCTATATAATTATTGTATTTAGATGGCTATTTTTTTAAGATTTATGGGGTGTGCGGCAGGATTTATGTATGGAGGGTATTTGTATTTTTTTCTTTTTTTTTTAAGCATTCGTGCTTTTTAATATAATTCAGATATAGATATAGATTAAAACGAGTTATTCATCAAAAGAAAAACAATATATTAAAACAAGTTCTTATTGCTCTGCTTCCGTGAAGGAATAGTGAACGTACCCCTACCTTGAATTTTTATCACAAGATTCCGATTAAACCATATTTTTATTTTATTTAAATTTATGTCATTTTGTTTTATTGCTTGAGTTGTTCAATTCAAGTCATTGAAAGTAATTGCAGAAATGTTTGGAAATGGAAGCGGACTCGTGAAAAGGACAGATGCAGCAACTTTGAACGAAAATTCCGAATCATCAAAATATCAAAACCCACAACCCTTCGTAATGAAAGCATTCTAAAGTATTCAAGTTCTTATCTCAGCAAAAAGTAAATATCTTTCTTATCAGAAATAGGCAGATATTTTTCTTTGAAGGTGCCTACGATTTTGCCTTGGTTAAATATATATATTCTATCGGTTTTTGGTGTTTGTTTTTTAGTGGGTTGTGGAAATAGATTGTACAATAAAAAATAGAGAAAGTGATACATCGTTTTAGGAGCCAAAATGCATGAAAAATAAATATACTTGTGGTGTATTTAACAAACAAACGCCACCAAAACAAGTCAATTTATTTGCTCCGAAGATGTGATTTATTTAGGGGTAAAAGTACGGTCAAGACGATTAGAGAGATGATAATCAGTAGAACGGCTAATTAAGCGGCTGACTATTTAGCTAAGTTTTTCATTAGGACTGTCAATTTTTGACACGATAACACGACCTTGTGAGACGACACGATACAATTAACAAGAATTCAATTTTTGTAAAGTTTATGTTTTATATAATGATTTGAAATATATAAAGGACATGATTAAGACACGATAACACGAATTGGTACCCCTACTTTTCATGTTATTAAATCTGCTGTTTGAATAGCTAATATTCCAGATGAAATGTATTAAATTTGCAGGCTTGATGCCAATCTGACTTGATCAATGAAAATCCCTTTCTCATTCTGATAAAAAGAAAAGAAGTTCCTCACCGATATTCTTTATACAGTTTGGAAACAAGAAATGCATTTCAATTTGCTCCTAAAATATTCAAAAAAAATATATCCAGACCTTATGAATGCAAATAACTCTTTTTCAAATATACAAGAAGTAATATTTCCAAAAAGCTGTACGTTTTTATTGGATTATCTTGATGTGAAGTTTATTGAAAGGTCTCAGCCACAAATTTAGGTTGTTTAATGGTAGGACGAAAACTCACAGTAGAAGCCAAAACAAGGTTCCAATAAGCCTAAATCTTGGTGTAGGATAGATCAAGCTTTCTTGCATATTGTAAGATGGCTTTGTACATCATTGATCATTCACCATGTTAAAGTCTATTAGAAATCGCCTTCTGATGACTTCATTTTCCATTTCACTCAAATTCCCAATTTGGACTCTTTATAAAGCCTACTTTTTAATTTTTGACGACATTTTTCATGAAAAAAATAATTTTAAAAAATTTATATTTTAGTTGTCAAACAAACATGAAGTGGTGGTTTCTCAATGACGATAAAAGTAATTTTTTTAATGGAAAATCTAACATTTTAATTAGGTGGTTTGTTAGTAGTGTTGGTCCAATGTTCCAGGTGATAATGGCATAATAATGCAGAGCGTTAGTGAACTAGTCTGTCTACTCATTATTTTAAAACAATTGGCGTAAACATCGGAATCAAGCTAAATCGGTTTTGATATCACTTGGTCATACAACTATTATCCTCTCTCAAAAAATTAACCCATTAAAATATATAACGCTCACGTTCATAGGCTCAAAATCCACCCCTATCTATCCAATATGAAAATGTCACAGAAAGCAACAGTGGCTGGATGCATCACCAGTGACTCGATGTTCCGCAAGCGTCAATGGATCGGTGGTCTAATACCAACTGAGGACCGGTGACTCAAAAGCAATAATAGCTCAATGGTCCAAAAATTACAATAACAGTGACCTTGAGACGGTGGTGACTCGGTGATCCGGATGTTGTTCTAGGGAAACATGTGAAAGGGGATGTTTCTCTAATTTCTTATCAACAAAATAAATTTTCTATAGTAATTTTTAGTTGATCCAAAATAAACTCCATTGATCAATTTTTGTTCTATTAAAAAAAATATAAAACATGCATGCCCTGCACTTGTTACGGACTCCCACAAAATTCAGAGAGGCAATCCCACAAAATGGAGTTCCAAGTTTACAAAAAATGAATACTTCCGTAAAAGGATTTTGTAGTTTAGACGTCTCTTTGAAAAGAAACGAAAAAAACAATGACATGAACTTCAAAAGAATACTTGACTATGTTTATTTTAGAAAACATTTTTTTGTTTTTTACTTTTTATTTTATTTTTATTTTTTAAAAATTAAAAACGTGTAAAAAATATTTTTGTTAATTAAAATTTTTTTCTAACAAATTTTTCATTTTTCTATCTCTATTTTTTCAATTTTTTAAAAAATAATAATAAAAATTCTCAAATAAACAGTCCGTTTTAGTTTTCACCGAAAAAAAGTGCTTATTCACAATGCATCACTATTCAATAATGGGTTTGGCTGCAAGGTAAGAAGAGGCATAAATAAACGTGGGTAGAGAGGTTCGTGTGGGAACTGAAGCGAATACGTTGAAGCACAGGACAACCACAAAGCAAAGCTGAAAAGGTAATAATGTCAATTATAAACTTGGGGAACCCTTATGATCCAATTGCCAAACCAGACATTCCAACATTTTCTACATTTCCTATTGATGAAAACTCCAAATCCAACCTGCATCATCTTCTGAACCATGATAGTGAACCAAAATTCTCAATGAGAGAGCAATGTCTACCGAAAAAATCGGATCCTGACCAATCGGAAAAGAGTTGCTCTCTTTTAACATAAACCATTCTCTCATTTCAACAAGTGTCTTTTCTAATATTCAAATATCCACACTTTGATGTATAAAGTTCGCACGGGACAAACATTTGCTACGACACCTTTTTAACCTGCATTTGTACCTAATAACACCACAACAATTGCTCTCCAGATGAATCAATATCTTCACTGATTGAAAAATTAACAAACTTCAACCGATGCAACATTTTTCAGCTTTTTCCAACCAAAACTGCTCAAACTCTTAAATGCTCAAATTGCATATCCAAACAATTGCATAATCTCGAAGGCAAACTGAAGAGCTGTCTGAATATCTACCAACAAAATTCCAAAGCTAGCAAATTCAAAGGCTGTGATTAATTCATGTAAGGAGAGCAGGCAATATCAAGTAGGACCTGCACATGAAGCATTCCTCAACTGTGTATAAAACATGTGACATTTGGGACCACTTGCTTTATATGCTATTATGCAGAATCAACTATGGGTCCAGCAAGTATACCAGGGAAATCCATTTTCACTTACCATTGTTTACTTCAAATGAAACTCATTCCACAGGTTCCTTTCTTTGCTGTCATCTGATGCGTAATGCGGTGTACGTGCGTACTCCCATGTGATCGTACAAGTGTTCGAAATACATTTCCCAGTGGCATTTCCTGGTGGTACATGTTAGCCTCAGAAATTTAAATCTCTTTAACACAGAATTGAGACCAAAATTGCAAAAAGAATCATATGCAGAATTTCTCATACAGTGACATGAGAGAGATAAAGCCATATAGATAAGATGCATTTCCTCCGCAAAAACATTGCAAGCAGTAGGCAAACAACTCAAGCAGCCAACAGCTAAGCTCAATAGACCTTCAATAAAAGACTAAAGCATCAATGTCAAAGACCAAAGAGATTCGTAATTATCTTTTCAATAAGGACCCACTCCATCTCAACTATCTATCAAAATTGTATACTCCCTCTAACCCTTTCTTCATTTATTTCCAAGAAATGAGGGTATTAAAAGAGCATATAGCTTCTATCTAAGGATCATCATGCATTAATAACCACTATTACCAAAATGACCAAATAAACATGAGAGAATATATTTCAGCAAAAAAAAAACTGAGCGAATATGTGCAAGTATGCTTTGCTATGACTATATCAAATTCCACTAACAGATATGTAAGAGCATCTTGGTTTTCTTTTTTTCTGAGAAAAAGGCCTCTTTTTTCCATATAATTGTCAAACATTAAGAACGAACACCATTCCTTCTTCATGATTGAGGAAGCATGATTTTCACAAACTTGAAAAATCAAATTAAATCGGGTTAAAAACTCTTGTCAATTTTTTATTGGGTAGTGAGTTTAGAATCTACTATGGCTACAAAAATCCTTTAATTTCAAGATTTATTACAGCTACAAAAGTAGGCTTTTCTCTTAACATGTGTCGACACAAACAAAAATCAAAATCACAATCACATAAAATAAAAAAATTTAAGTATGATAAGTAATAGGAAAGTATATAAACCGCCCAAGAAAAATTGCATGGAGAAATCTATGGTGTGTGAATTGTTGACAAATGTAGAGAAATAAAAAAAGAAACAAAAATACCTAAAAAATACAAGAACTACAACATCATCAAAAGGAGATGGCCAGGAACGACCTTCACCACCCGCCACAAAAGGATAGACCTGTCTGGATCACAGCCAAAGTTATTGCAAATTTACACTATCACAACAAGCATTGAATTTTTAACTGTTAATTTTGATTATGCACTGCCTAGGACTCGGAACAGAAAACTACCAACATGACAACTCTTGAGTGAGGAACATGCCAGTTATGCATCTCCCATTATGCTTCGAACACACACTTAAGCCTAATATTGCTATTCCTATCAGTATCCACTTCTAATATCTAATATTTTCAAAACCCCAATTGGGTAATGGAATAATTTATGCAGGATGCATATGGCTTTTGATCTATCCAAGAAAGACTACACAGTATTAATCAAGTTCATAATTCAATGGAGTCTATGACTTGTGCAGGCAGTATTTGGTAAGTCACTGGAGCAACTATACATACAGAAAGAAAAGTCCAGGAATGATGAAAGCAAAGAACTTATTATAGCCACAAACTTTCCCAATAGCAAGGCACTTCAAGTATTCTTATCCAAAAGCAAAGCAGAGCCAATAAAATTTCTCATCCTAACAATTTATCAGCCACATAAATTCATTTTGTAGGAAAGAACATAAAATCAAGGTCAAGCACACTTATTTTATGGGTCTGCTTGAATGTGGCAAAACAAAACCACATATCGGTTATCAAACCAAGAATTTCAAAATGAAAGCTCAATGATAATATTATTAAAGCTGAACTAAAATTGTCAATCACCAATAGTGTCTAATGCAAATTTAATATAAATTGGAAATTCAGCAGCAAATTCAAACTTCAAACCAAAGACTTGGTAGTACTCCAGTTTGAATTTATCTCCCTTAAAATATAGGCAAAAAGAGATTTTTTATTAAAAAAAAAAAAAGAACCCAGTAGCAGATATCATGCACAAATTTTCTATCCATTAGAATTGGTATGGCATCAGTTAAATTTTGGTGTAACACCTATTAAACAAAAATTAATATCTTTATCAATAGTTCACTGGTTTTATCTCTATCAATTTATGCATATAAGAATTTAACGCATGGCTAATTGAACATCCATCTTCATTCCACACTAGTCATTGGGATGAGTACACTAAAACCTTCAAAATATCAAAGAGACAGCATCACTCAAGATATTTCAACATCTTTTAAGCACACAACTTTACAAAAGAGAATAAACAATAAAACAGATAAAAAGAAAAATCTAAGATTTCAAGTATACCCTCGTGTCATTTTCAACAATTAAAAATGAGTAGATAAAATCAACGGATGGCCGTTAAAAAACAACTTTTTTCCTATTTTTGTTCGATAAGAACAAATAAATGTAACTGCGTATACTGAAAAGGACTTCAAAAAGGCAAGCTGACTAGATTTTATTTTTTGCACTTTTTCTCTTTTAAAATAGAGCCCACAAACATTGTCTCCTTTAAAAACTCGAAGTGAATCACCTTTTATAAATCAACAGCACATACTACCATCACTCGTTGCTACAGCTTTTCCTTCTTCATTTCTCAAAACACCAAAGAAAAACGTGAGTTTAGCACTACGTTCTTCAACTCCTTTTATTAATCTCAAAGACCCCAATAGCCTCAAAACACCTGATAACTTTTCTGGCACGATTTGCTTTGCACACATAAAGCCGCCGTGCCATTCCCGAGCAAAGAATTCTATCCTACAAGAATCACACTTCTCACATGAAAAATTCTCCATGATGGAAGGGCAGACAAGTGAGAAGTGGGAGAAGTTTCATTCCATAGAAAGTCCTCATGTCAGCAAAGATTCTAAAGTACCTGTTTTTGTGATGTTGCCCCTTGACACAGTAACTCTTGGTGCGAATTTGAACAAACCAAGAGCAATGAATGCTAGTTTACTGGCCCTTAAGAGTGCAGGAGTGGAAGGTGTAATGGTTGATGCCTGGTGGGGACTTGTGGAGAAAGATGGACCTTTAAAGTACAACTGGGAAGCATATGCTGAGCTTATCCAGATGGTAAAACAACATGGTCTGAAGCTTCAAGTTATCATGTCCTTTCATCAGTGTGGTGGAAATGTCGGAGATTCTTGCAGGTAATACAGCATCCAAAATTTCAATTAGCAGTAGATTGGAGTTTCAATACTCTCTTCTGTAATGGTGGAAAAATATTGTCAGTAGTAACAATTTTGCTTGATCTTAAATCAATCAAAAGTACAAGACTATCCTATTAAATAGCTCGTATAATTTTTTTGTCAGTCTTCATAAAAGATAATATCCTTTTTAGAGGTTTCAAAATCATTTACTATGATTTGAACTCAGCAAACAACTGACATAGCTGAAATGTTAATAATTTCTCTTAATCTTTCACTTTTCAGCATTCCACTACCTCCATGGGTGCTCGAGGAGATCAGCAAAAACCCTGGCCTCGTCTACACAGACAGATCAGGTCGAAGAAACCCAGAGTAAATTCTCTGGGTTGTGACTCATTACCAGTACTAAGAGGAAGAACACCTATACAAGTCTACACAGATTACATGAGGAGCTTCCACAACAGATTCAAGGCTTACCTAGGAGAAGTTATCGTGGTAAGTTCACAACTACATGAGAAATTCCAATGTAAAACTTCACCCAAATAAAACTGAAGAAAATTAGATTGCAAGCATTAACATTCAAAGCCTTTAAACAAAGAAGAGCACTATCAAACCTACAACATAAAAGGTTTTTCACCTAGATATTGATGTACATCCATCAAAGAATTTGTGCTAGTTTATAATGAGCAGAGGACTTAAAATCACATAGACAAATCATTTTTTATTGATTAAAGGTCATATATTGCATAAACAAAAATCTAAAAATGGATTCCTTCATGAAAATGATTCCTTCTCAATCAGCACTACAACCGAGAATAGAAAACAAACCAGTCACAAATTCCTTGTTATACCATAGTTAAAGGAAAGACAGATCTTCATAGATAATCTAGGAAATGGGCAGAGCTAAAATATACTCCCTCCGTCCCATAATGATGGGCAAGTTTTCCTTTTTTATTTGTTCCAAATTATAGACTTGTTTCTTTTTTAAGATTAGTGGTTGTGTGTTATTTTACTATATTATCCCTATTGTAATGCATTGAAAATTGTGTTATTAATTGTTAAGATATAATTTTAAGGACACTATTGGAAAACTCTTCTAAAATTTAATTATTCCAACCAATTTTCTTAATCCACGTAAAAAAACCAATAAGCCTATATTTATGGGACGGATGGAGTAATACAAAAAAACCCATCATCTTGTCATCCATAAATTAAGGGCTGGTATTTCAAATGGTAGACCTTCATTATGTTGAAGGATATCAAAAGTCAATACTCAATACTGAACATTTTTGGGAAATTGATTATGTGTCTTGCAGGAAATCCAAGTGGGGATGGGTCCTTGTGGAGAGCTTAGATACCCATCTTATTCAGAAAGCAATGGCACATAGAAATTCCCTGGAATTGGAGAATTCCAATGTTATGACAAGGTAAATTTTTGGATTTCTGAACTGCACTTTTTCATTTGTGGAGTCTAGTCCATTGATTTAAACAGCCTCCATTTAAATAGCTCACAAATCGTAGTCGAAGTATTTTCATTCCTATTACCAAAATGGAGTTTCATCGAAACATACTAAGAAAGTTTATTTGATTTACTTTTGGAAAAGTTCAGTTCTCTAACATGTGTATTTGTTGAGCAGTCCATGAGAGCTTCTCTAGAAGCCGTGGCTGAAGCACCAGCGAAGAAGGACTGGGGGCAAGGTGGACCCCATGATTCTGGTCAATACAAGCAATTCCCTGAAGACACTGGGTTTTTCCAGTGGGATGGAACTTGGAACACTGAATATGGACAGTTCTTTCTAACATGGTACTCTGAAAAGCTACTAGAGCATGGTGATAGAATCTTAGCAGCTGCAAAGGGAATATTTCAAGGAACT
>CAODLS012226823.1:0-11709 GCA_948243855.1 Flueggea neowawraea | reverse complement strand
TTTCAGAACAAATCTAACACCCCAAACACGTAAATCATCATCATTAGACATTCTTAATCATCAAATCAACATCACAAACTCCATTGCCTAATTAGAAATGAAAATCTAGTCGAGATCAAATGTGACAAATTAGGAAGCCTTATTGAAATTGAATGGAGTGCTATAGAAAAACCTAGTCAGAATGGGTGAGGTGTTATAGTCGACTTGCTGGTAGTCGACTAACAGATTGTGTAGTTGACTAACGAAGAACATACTTCAGTAGTCGACTAACGAGATTGGGTAATCGACTAATAGGTCACAGATCTATAAAAACACCAACGACTCACTTCGGTTCTCACTCTCTTTTTCCTCAAAACTCTCTCAAACTCCTCCGAATCACTTCCCTATTGTTTACCCATCACTCCTAGGCATCTCTTGAGGCAAGATCGACCTTCCTTTCCACCTATTAACTCATTTTCTTTCTTGAATCTAGCATTTATCAATTAGGCTGAATTTGAAACGGGTATGCATTTTTGGATGATTCTGATGAAATGGATACTTGGCGATGTTAAATTAGGTTACAATGAAGTTAGATAAACATAGATTTAGCTTGAAATCATGAGATTTGATGATTTATTGTTTGGAGTAGGGCTAGATTCGGGTTTGGACAAATTTAGGCTGATTTTGAGTTATTTTGGAGAAACCAATTATAGATTTGAGTTCCTGAGATTGATTATAGTTTATTTGAGCGGTTAAAAACATCAAGTATCGATTGATACAAATATTTGGTGTTTTTAGAATATTTTTTGTCGTAAAGGCTAAAATGCAAATATTAAGAGTTATGGTCTGATTTGGAATTTTGAATAATTTAGAGGAATGATATGTAATTTTTGAAAAGTATGGGGATTAATTTGTAATTTTTTGAGGTCTTGGGACTAAGGTGTAATTTTGTAAAAATTGAGGGACCATTTTGTAATTTTATAAAATGTTCGATTTTCGAGACGAGGACGTTAGATCATCTATTGAAATAGGTTTTTTGATACCATTGGGGTTTGGTTTTTGCATTTGCATTTGTGCATATTCAGTATTGCCATAATTACCAAGTCTAGGTTTGTTGTAATCTGTTTCTGTCTCAGCTCAAGTAGACATTCGAATTGACCAGCCATTCACTTGTTGGCTGTGATTGGATATTCGTTCAGCGTCCAAGTAAGTGCAATGACAACTTCAAACACATAGGATATGTCTTTTGAAATTATATGTTTTTTATGTGTCTGACCTCTATATGTAATCCAGAATAATTAATAGTCTGGTAATAATAAAATCTAACTTATGTGATAAATTATGCTATGGAATCTCTGATATGAGAAAAAGAAAACCTGTTTTGAATAATATTTTGAGTTCTATAATAAATATTCTACTCTGAAAAGAGTGTATTTCCATACTAAGTATTTTATCTAGATTTGATCATATTTTTCAAAAATAAATATTCCGTCTGAGTATATGCATATTCTTTAGGATAAGAAGTTTGTTCAGTATTTTGAAAATGTTTTCTATTAAGTGTTTTGTTATGAAAATAATTATATTTTCTATAAATAATTATCTGTTCTGCGTGCTTGTTTGTTTTGAATAGGTATAAAAATGTTTTCTGTAAATATTTTGATATGGGACACCTAACTACAAGGTAGCATAGCCTTTGGTATACCAATGCTTATTCAATTGCCTAAGTGGCTATCACCAGTTTAGAGGGCCGTATTTTGCCTAAATGGATATTCAAGTGCCTTAGTGGCCTATCGTGCCTAAATAGCTATTATAGAGTCCGAGTGACTCCATCTGTTCGATTCTGGTCCCGTCAGCTATAAAATTATTTTTAATAAACATTTTCAGAAATAAGTATAATGTTTGGTAGTTGGAATTATTATTCTCGATATATATTTTGAAAATATTATACCCAAAGTATAATAAGTAAATATTATACCCAAAGTATGTTTTGAGAATTTAATTATCTCATCTAGTTTATTCATTTACTTATTTAATTCGGGTGATTGTTTGATGTCTGCCCTGTTTGTGAAGGATTTCGAAATAATTCTTTAGAAATACTATTATAAGTATTAGAGTGTATATGTATGTATAAGAGTATATCTATATGTGGTAGTTTTCAAAAAGGTTTTCAAAACAATTTATGTGATGTATGTATAAGGCGATCGTATGAGACGATCTAGAGTGTCGTCCCTTACTGAGTTTTCTCACCCCTTCCCCCCTCCCTCTAACATTTTTAGGCTCTGTTGATAGTGAGCATTCAGTCTTCTGAGCTCAGTGAGATGCCCTTGTCTGTTGTGAGTGCCTTATTGTTTGGGCTAATTATCAGTTATATTAGATGCTCTACATTGGGTAGTGAGTTATGGATATGTATATGATAATATATTGGTGTTACTAATTTTACTTATGACGGTCTATTTTGTATCTTGATATTATCTTTATGTTTATTGCTATCCAAATGTATTTCCTTTAAACTTGTTATTTGTTAATTTTTTAATAAGATTAATAAAAAAATGGGTATAAGTTATGTTCTCTGAGACTTGTGCTAGATGGGTCGGGCCTATGGTTCGGTTTGCTCATATACCGGTCATGGTCCAGAAACGGGTTGTGACAGAAAACAATAAAGTTGATTTAAAAAAAAGGTTTATGAACAATAGAAATAAACTGAAATTGTAAATAAACAAAGTAGTAAACAATCGCATAAATAAAGTGAATCAATAGTTTAAAGTCCTAGTCAAAGTTTCATCTCAGTATCACTTCTTGAATTGATCATAATAACTAAAGATAAATCTCAATTATTCACATAGACAAGTTATAGTTATAGGTGACACACTTAGGAACTAATCTTTCCTTACTATTTCGGTAGCCCCGGGACACCCTGCAGACTACTTCCATTACCAATAAATAACCCTCGGGATGCCCTACATGATTTAATCTATCGACAATAATACACTCTATATAGACCTTACCTTAATCAATGAAAGCGAAATGCTACAATTCAATTAAACCATATTATTTAATTCCCTTAACAATAATCGAGGCCTCCATCTGAATTATGCTAAGTTACCACTAATCTGAAAACATGTAATCATGGATCTACAATTCTAACTGGCAGAATATTATTTATCAATCAATCTAACAAGCTAAAATTAAATCAATCAACAAAATAATATTTAGACACTAAAAACATGAATTGAATAAATATGCGAATGAATTAAGAATAGTTAACACAATTGTTGGCCCAAATAGCAAACCAAGAGGTGGGTGAAGGTGAATTGGTTTTTAAGGATAAAAATCATATTAATGCACTATTAATAAAAATAGAGAATGATTAAGCAAAGCAACAATATAAGCACAAATAATATAATATAAAGAGCTTAGAGAAAGATAGAAATGAAGCTGAGATTTATAATGGTTCGGCTTAACCAAACCTACATCTACTCCCCAAGTATCCATTTGACAGTTTTCTTCGCTATCTTCCTCTTGGAAAATATTACAACCACTTACTTCATAAGGGCAAGCTCTTTTTACACTTCAAGCTTCACGGGCGCCTGGAAACCTTTCTCTAATCATAACTTCACAGGTGTTAGGACATCTTTAACAACTCTCAACCAAGTTACAGAAATATGTATTCAAACACTCTCTCAAAGGGATTTGCAAATCTAAGTTTAATGAGAGAAACTAGCTCAACACAAGTAAATATGCAAGAATTTTCTCTAGAAATAAATTATCATAAAATTCTCAATACTTGTGTTTTTCAAGTGCTTTTGAGTCGTATTTATATAAAAAATGTCCTATTGACCGTTGTATAAAGTTTGGAGCCATTGGGTTTGATTTTGCGACCGTTCTATCAAATTTTTGAAAGCTGTCGAACTTAATTGTTCTTCAGGTAGAAGCTTCACTAGAATTTTCACTCTAAGTGTAGTTATCCTGCAAAATTCAAACAGTATATATATGAACATTTGGACCCATTTTCAATTGGCTATACTCATATTTGACCCATTTTGATTATCCTGGCCCACGTTTAAATAACTACTCTTTATGTAGAAATTTCAATAGAACTTCGACTCCAATAATACTTAAGCACTAGAAGTATTTCATTTAACTATTTTTTAGTCTCAATTTTTTTGGTCCAACTGTTTCTTGCTAAAATCCTGGATGCACTTCATTTAACTACTTTTGGCCCAATTATCTTTACATTTTATGAATATACATCACTAGATAAGAACCCATTTACACTGATTAGGTCCAAATTAATTCTTCCTTAATATTTTGATATTTTTCAATTTATCTCTTCTCTTTTAAACAACCAAAAACTCAAATTTAAAGCTCAATGTGTTAACTATAAATTAAGCATCAATTAACATCAAATTCACCTTTAACATATATTAACATGTCATACTTATAAATTATGCAAGTTCAAGCAATCATTTTTATCTATATCAAATATGCAAACTAATCCAATTTCACTTAATCATAATTTATTATTATTTTTCATTATTTGTCATTATCAAAACATATTAAATGAACTTAAGAGGTCAACAATGTCCATTTATTTTATGATGACAAATCCTATAAAAAAATATGCTTGAAAAATACCAACATTATAAATCACTTAGGCACATGACAAATTCAAAATTCACTTAGGCACATGCATATTTTTCTATCAAATATTTCTCCCCTTATTTGACATCAACAAAAAGGATTAAGGGTAGTTTTATATTTCTCCCCTTATTTGACATCAACAAAAAGGATAAGAAAATATTAACTTTCTCTCCTATCCGAAAATAATTATGCATATGATGACAAGGATCATCAAAACATTATGCAACACAATTATCAAAATATTTCTCCCTTCATTATCAAGTATCAACATTTTTCCCATATTTAGATATAAATGATCTTTCAATATTTGTCAAGAAATTATCACATCAATAAAACAATTACTCCCCTTGAAATTATGCAATAATTTTTCAATAGCTTAATATAACCATCCATATTTTGCAAATAATTATCACATTGATAATAGCTCTCCCTCAAAGGTCCAAGTTATTTTGATTTTTCAAAAAAAAATGTAGATGATTTTAGAAGAATAAAAAATGCTTATTTATTAAACATCTTGAAACTAAATTCTCATCAATTTCAATATTTTCCCATATTTCTTAAAAAATAAATGTAAATAAAAATATATCATGTGAAAAAAATCATTATAAAACATGTAGGGGTGTGGTTAAAGGAAATTTATAAGAAAAAAACATAATGATGAATGATTCTAATGATGTCACACTTCAGGAAAGAGAATTTTAAATTACTATATGACATATGGAAAGAGAAAATTTTAAATGGTCACTTCTTTTGTCTTTTCTCAAGAGAAATGGTAGTGGGAGATATAGAAAGAATAAGACCCATCATTATAAAACATGTCAAAAATAAGGTAATATTCCCGAAAAGAATATATGATGATGATGAATTGCTTGCACAAAGTTACACCTATGATTGTAAAAAAAAATATGACATGAAAAATTAAATTTGATGAAAAAGCACATTGTTAAAAATAAACATTTGTACAGAAAATAATTTATTTTGAGTGCACATAACAACATGTAACTTCAAAAATACAGAGGGTGCGGATTGCGCCAACATATAAAAATATACATATGTTTGGCAGGACATACGACTACCAAAGCTACCCTGGTTATTAAGGCCTTGACAAAGTATTGGTATACCAAATGTTACGTACCCCATAGCTAGGCGTCTCACATCAAAAACAAAAACCATACTAATATAGTATGAAAGCATAGGCATGCAAATCAGAAACAAAAACAGATATATGATATATTTATCATATACATCGAATTCAAAAATAGAGTACTGATTATTAGATCACATAATCAGGTTATTAAATTAGACAATCCTTAGATTAGTACAAATTGACGCAACTTCAGAAATATATCCAATACAGCAAAAACAATAGGGGTTTCAAGACACAGCATATGTGTCTGAAACTGACATCCACTCACCTAGATGTCCAAGCTGACAATCCAATTAAGCGCCACTAGTCGGTGGCTGGTCGTGCTGACAGGAACACGAAGGAGAAACAAAGATATTGGAAGCAAAGTATATCAGAAATAAAGCAAATGAAATAATAGTATTGTGGTTGTACAGAAATGCATACACATGCATATGTAGACCCAAATGCTCAAACAAATCTCAAAAATTTATTTCTAACCAAAGTATAATATAATATAATAAATCAAAAATTATGCCTCGGTATAAAATTACGCTTTGGTCACTAGACTTTGGAAAATTACCACTTGGTCCCTAAAATATACAAATTCATAAATTAATCCAAAAACTCCAAAATTATTATTAAGACCTCAAAATATCCAAATATCTGGATTAATCTCCAAATATATACAAAATTATATTTTGACCCTTTAATTTAAAATTACACAATGGTCCTCTAATGGTAAATTACACAAATTGTCCCTACTCCGATCCTCTCGATTCCAATCGATTCAGACTATACCATTCACTTCCTAACATCCTCTAGGATACTAATCAAACAACATAAGGCATCAAACAACACAAAAATCATGTCTTTTCACCCAAAACCCATCACAAACCCTAGCTTCCAATGAAACATCATAAATCCTTCATTTTTCGCTTGATTTCTTGCATTTCTAAGGCGTACCAACATAGTTCTATCAAAATCCTACTCAAATTCATCATGAAACCTCAAAAATTTCAGGCCAAAATATCCACTAAACCAATCTGTTCTTCCCTTAAAAAAAACAACAAAGCCCAAGCAAAAATGGCAACAAAATTGAAAATAAACCAAGAAGAGAGGTGATTCTTACCTCAAAGAACCAAGGATGAATCAAAGAGAGGCTATGAGGTGGAATTTGAGAGGTTGGGGGTGGGTTTGTAGTGTTCGAAGGGGTGTGAGGCCAAATGAAGTTGTATTAGGGTTTATATAAACAAAATTGAGCGAAACGGTGGCGTTTTGGGCACCTCCCGTGTGTTTTGGTAAAACACGGGCAGAGACACGGCCTTGCCTTTGCCCGTGTAATGCCCAAACAACACTTAAATGGAAGAAACAAGCATTTGTTGAAAGACACAAGCAAATACTCGCAAGACACGAACACAAATTCTTAACCTGTATAAGACACAGTCAAAGGGCATCCCAAACACAGTCAAAAGAGTTGTCCGTGTTCACATCTGTGTGCTCTAAAAATGCAATTTTTCTAGCCCGAAAACACCTAGTTTGATTGCACAACCATCCAACATGATCAAAGGAACAAAAATCAACCTAAATCCATCAACATGCACTACCCAAAACACCAATCATTTGTTCAACCACCGAATCAAAAATAAAAACAAACTTAATCACCCTCGAACACTAATGAAATGGGCAAGATGTTACATACTTTCCCCCTCAAAACAAATTCATCCTTGACTTTTGAAACAAATCAGAGCAAAGCTAAGATCAATCGTAGGTCTCCGAAACAAAATCCAAACCAAAATCGCTCAACTATCACTCGACTACCCAGCCAAACGTACAAATATGCAGAAATGACAATGAGGAAATAGAACCTATACGGACCTGCAAAAACAGAGATACATAATGTAAAGACAGAAATAAATATGCAGAAATAGAGTGCAGAGATGCAGAAACAAAGATGCAGAAACGAAAAATAATGCAAAAGAGCAAAAACGAAGCTCACGGACCTAAGAATCAGTAGAGTCGTACAGGTGCGGATATCAGCACTGCATCTCGTCATCGGATTTTCAAGTGGGCTCCTCATCTGAGTGATGCCTTTAAATCACTTTCATTGAAGCAATCTCTTCATTGTGACGTCTATTGACTTGCCAATCGACAATTCTTACGGTATCCTTATCATAAGATAAGTCGGGTCAAACCTCAATGGACTGCGGTGCTAGAACATGGGAGGGATTAGAAACATACTTCCTCAGAAGTGATGGGGAACACTGGATGAACAAAGGAGAACTGAGGCAACAACGTCAACTCATACGACAATGCAAAGACCCCAACACAGCCAATAATCTCAAACGGACCAATGTATCTCAGGCTCAACTTGCCGTCTTCCCAAATCTTATGATGCCCTTCATAGGCGACACTTTAAAAAATACATGATCTCCAACGAATAACTCCAAATATTTACGTTTCGGATCAATGTAACTTTTTTGCCAACCATGAGGGGTCTTAATCCGTTGTTGGATTAGTCTAACCTTCTCAATAGTCTCCAAGATAAGATTCGGCCCCAAGGGCACTCTCTCTAGCCTTGGCCAACAAAAAGGCGATCTGCTCTTCCTTCCATATAAAGCCTTGTAAGGCATCATCTCGATACTCGAATGGTACGAGTTCTTATATGCAAACTCTACCAATAGGAAGTGAGAATCTCAACTCCCACCAAAATCCACAGTGCACGCCCTCAACATATCTTCTAGAGTTTGAATTGTATGTTCGGACTGGCCATCGATCTATGGATGAGACGCTATACTAAAATCCAATTGAGTACCCAACTCCTCTTGCAGTTTATGCCAAAATTGTAAAGTAAACTAAGGCCTTCTGTCAGACACTATAGAAATCGGCACATCATGCAAACATACAATCCGTTCAACATACAACTTCGCTAACAACACTGCTCCATAGGTCTTCTTGATAGGGAAAAAATGTGCAGACTTAGTTAATCGGTCTACGATGACCCAAATGGAATCATACCCAAAAGACATCCTCGACAACTCGACTACAAAATCCATCATAATGCAATCCCATTTCCACTTTGGAATGGCCATTTGCTGTAATAAACCAGAAGGACGTTGATGCTCGAAGTTAACCTGTTGACAAGTCAAGCATTAACTAACAAACTCACTAATACCCTTCTTCATCCCTGCCCACCAATAAGACTCTCGAAGATTTTGATACATCTTAATATATTCTGGGTGTACAAAATATGCGGAGCTATGACCCTTAGTCATTTTCTCCTCGTGTAAACCACCCGAAGATGGTACACACAATCTTAATCCAAACTAGATAACTCCAAAATCATCAACACTGAACCAGGTACACTATATGACTTAACTTTCTCAATCAAACTTTGAATCTCAACATCTTCCTTTTGAGGCTCTTGGATCTGATCCAATAAAATAGGTCTTGCCTTAATATGACTAAACAACACTCCTGAGTCATCAAGTCGTAACTCAACCCTTGACTACTTGAAACTCTGCCACTCAGACAATAGGTTGTCTCTCTGTGGCAATATGGGCTAAACTTCCCATTGACTTCCTACTCAGAGAATCAACAACTACGTTGGCCTTATTAGGGTAATATGATATGGTGCAATCGTAATCCTTAAACAACTCTAACCAACGTCTTTGCCTCATATTCATATCTCGCCATCCAAATATATACTTCAAACTCTTATGATCAGTAAAGATTTCAAAAGTCTTTCCGTAGAGATAGTGCCTCTAAATCTTAAGTTCGATCACAATTGTCGCCAATATTAGGTCGTGTGTCGGGTAGTTTTGCTCGTGCCTTTTGAGTCGCCAATCACCTTTCCATGTCGCCAATCACCTTTCCATATTGCATCAACACACAATCTAATCCAACACTAGATGCATCATAGTACACCGCGAACCCTCTAGAACCCAACGATAAGGCTAACACCAGTGCACCGGTCAAACACTTCTTCAATTTTAGAAAACTCTACTCATATGAGTCAGACTATACAAACTTCACTCCCTTTTGAGTGAATCGAGTCATAAGAGCTGCACTCCTAGAAAAATCCTGGATAAATCTCGTGTAATACCCAGCCATCCCCAGAAAACTCTAAATCTCAGTAACAGTCTTAGGCCTTTCCCAATAGACTACTGCCTCAACTTTCTTTATATCCACCATAATCCCATCCTTGGACACCACGTGTCCCAGAAATGCTACCTATTCGAGCCAAAACTCACACTTCAAAAACTACAAAAAGCTGATGCTCTCTTAAAGTTTGTAATACTGACCTCAAATGTTCCTTGTGCTTCTCCTTACTCCTCGAGTACACTAGGATGTCATCAATGAAGACAATCACGAACCGATCTAGATACGGCCTGAACACCCTGTTCATTAAATCCATGAATATTGCTGGAGCATTTGTCAACCCAAATGACATCACCAAAACTTCATAATGCCCATATATAGTCTAGAATGCAGTCTTCGGGATGTCCTCACATTGGATCATCAAATGATGATATCTCGACCTCAAGTCGATCTTAGAAAACCCCTGTGAGCCCTGCAACTGATCAAAAAGATCATCTATCCTCGGAAGTGGACATAGGTTCTTTATCATTACCTTATTCAATTGGTGATAATCAATTCACATTTGATGGCTCCCATCCTTCTTCTTTACAAATAAGACTGGGGCACCCCAAGGCGAGACGCTCGGTCGAATAAACCCCTTATCCAATAATTCTCTTAGTTGAGTCTCTAACTCCTTCAATTCAGCTGATGCCATATGATATGGTGGAATTAATATCGAATCAACGCCTAGTTGTACCTCTATAACAAACTTAATCTCTTGCTTAGGAGGAAGTCCCGATAACTCCTAGAGAAACACATCAGGAAACTCGCGAACCACTAGTACGTCTTTTACTTTTAACTCTAGTCCCTCTAACTCAGCCAAAACAAAAGCCAAATATGCCTTGTATCCTATGTGGATCATCTTCTCTACTTTAATAACTGATATATAGCTTTGGACAACACTGTCTCACTCACCCTAAAAATGAAATTCATTAGGACATGGAGGTCGAAAACACGCCCTCTTGGCAAAACAACCAAGTCAATAACTAATCCATACCGAATATGATGTCAAACACTCCCTGTTGGAATTTGCGGCTCAAATATGACATTCATATACATTCATGGAAGCGGATATAATAAAAATTTAATGCATTGAGTCCCCCCCAAGGACCCATGCATATCAACATATACAATTAAGGTTGGAAGATTTACCTTTCACCAAGGCTCGATCGATCGTTGTATGAAACGTTGGTATAGCTCTTAGCACCAAGAACCCGAATCACCTTTGTGGAATCACGTTGTTTTTTCGCGAACGTGCTATAGGTATCCACACAAATGAGCTTACCTTGGAATAATTGCAGTGTACTAGCACCTTTTAGAATCACTATTCTAAAGCTCACAAAATTATTTTCTCTCTTTGAATTGTGGCACACAAGTTCGGCAATAGAATGATTAAATGGCAAGGGGTGTAAGTCTATTTATAAGCATATGAGATGACCTAGATAGTCAGCACATATGAACTGAAATTCCCCTTCTCATTGCCCTACTAGGATTCGGTTTTCCCCTTTGTGCAAAAAGAGAGCCGAATTCATTCCTAGTCACACTAGGTTTCGATTTTCTCCTTTAGTGCAAGAAGAGAGCCAAATTCATTCCTAATCATATTAAGCTACATCCTAATTAGGGTTTCCTTGTCATACAAGAATAGAACTCCTAATTAGATGTGTATATGTGTGCTGAAATTTCTTCCTTGTTATACAAGGATTAATTTCCCTAAAAAATAGGAAGTGAATACCAAAATTCCTCTCCTATTTTTAAGGCTTGTGCCGAAATTGCTCATGCCCAAATCACATTGGGTTTGGCTGAATTTCATGATGGGTTTCTTAATA